>JADWOT020000004.1:14543186-14775153 GCA_036345935.2 Taenia hydatigena
TGCTGTGTATTCAAAATAGACCAACTGGCCTGTGCAGCTGTACCATGTTTTCTTTCTTGGTAGAAGTTGATTTTGCTCTTTTGATAAAATATTTCTTCTCTATAATAGATTTTTGTCGTACTTTTTCACGTATCAGATCGCAAGATTGCCTGATGCCTTCTCTTGGTCCCAGAGCATACTTTAAGACATTGATGGTTAATAACTTTGTATTTTATAAAATTCAACTCAGGGTACATTTATTGTACAACCTGTGAGCAACTTGGACCGTGAGATGTTCGCTAATGTATGAGTTGCAGTCCTTTGGAGCTATAAGAGCTCGACCTAGACTTATATGCCAGTCTTTCGGTCGCGCAGCCTTGGCAAACGCCTTTAGTAGTTTAATTAGAGAGCAAAACGTCTCTCCTATTTTTTTTTATCGTTTTGTCATTGACTGGATTTTAATGCATGTCATTGAAGTCCTGAGGGTTCTCGTTTGCCAAATGCTCTGCACTGTTAAAGCGCCTGCAAATGCAGTGGACAGAAAAGCTGCCGTCTGCTACGCGAACATCTTGTTCCCAATGTATTCACTACTAATCGGTAAAAGTCGAGACGAAAGTCAAGGAACCACTGAGATCAAGCTACAAATATCTAAGCATAAGTATGGTAAAAAGCTGCAGATTATTTGATAGCATTCTTAGTGAGCAACTCACCACTGCGAAAATGTGCTGCGCAACAATCAGTTTGCATGAGGTATCATGATGCTACAAAGTTACAGCTCCTTTTCGAAAGCATAAATATTAGTTACTTAGCGTGTTTCGGGTAAAACTGTGTTTACCAAGCAAAGACCACACTACTTTGTCTGTGGAAGTAGTCGAATTTCAGCAGATGTAATTAGTGCATAGATGCGTAAAAATGACAACAAGCCATAGCGTCAGCGCTGGTGCGTTTTGCTTCCTTGTTTCCTTCCTTTTAACAGAAGTGAAGACAAAAGGATGATTATGACTAAGGACCTTATTTGCAATCAACAATAGGTTGGCGCATCAGGCTGATATTCTCTCTGCTTACTAGCTGTTGTGCAGTTTGACCTGTGAATTTACTCCGAGATGAAGAAAACTATAAGATTTGTCGATTTTATGCCATAAAATATTGCGTTTGTTTGTGCTGGCAGCACAGATCCCCTTGGTCACAATAGCTCAACAAGGTGGAAATGAATTTTGGCCTCGTGATTTTTAGAAATGAAGTTGGCGATGAGTAAGCTGGTGTGAGCGATCTGCAGTGCTCTTGACGTCCATTTGGTTGCGTCCTTTGCTACTTAGAATGAAATAAACAATACTTTATCGACTGACACGCAGTGAGGAGGTTGAATACTAATGCTGGGCCAGCCTATGTCCTGAGATCAGTAATCTGTCCACGTGATGTGATTTGCATGTAGACGTCGATTTTCCCACGGCGCCTAGCTTTTAAACATTATTTTATGGATGGTTTTTGATTGTCGCCCTGGTTTGGAGTTTATGACTGCTCCTTGGTGCATCATTTATATGTATTTTCACCTACCAGTTTCGCATTTCATTTAGCCAATCATTGTCACCCTACCGAAGGCCCCACTTTCCACACAGACGAGGGGTGCAATGCAGCAAGGGAGGTGGATTGCACTTCATCGGTGAACAGAAATGACTATGCCACCTTTAGTCTCTTGCCCCTATACCATCACCACGACCGACAAGCCGAGATCGCTGATGACCACCTCATCACTCGTATCTCACGCAGACGACTTCTTATGTATGGACGTGCGCATCCGCCGAGTCTTTGCTTACGTCTCGCTCACCACCCGTCCATTCTACTAAATCCCGCATTCTAGCGATAAATCATGCCTGCGAACCCACTGTTTCGGTGTACTCGTGCCGTTTCGTGTGGCACGTTTTCGTGACCCCATTGATGAGTGGTTACTCAAGGCACCTCAGTACTGTTGCCACTTTACTTATTAATTTCGATACAGCACCTGAGACTGAGATAGCTGTGAAATGGTGAACGCAATTTGATTTTGCCAAAACCAGATTGTAGCTAATGGTGGAGTACCTTCATGTTCACTAATGTTGGTGAGCAATCCGAATAATAAATACCTAGTTTGCGCGAAAGTAATTAGATCCAAAATGATTGGCGCAATTATTACTTGAAGAAACGCAGTGTAGGCCATGGGAACCATCACAGCGATTCAAGAGAACATGGTTGATCTTGCGGGTTGATCATACATTTGTAAACAAAGGCTGATTCTCAAAGGCTTATATTTTGCTTTTTTCATGCTATTGTGCCAAACAAATGCAGGACATGGAATACATTCATAAGTGGCGATTTCCTGTATCACCTTATGATGAGTGGATGCCGGGAGCATGGAAGCGTACCTGCCCGCCACTTCAAGGACTCCGCCATCCTCAATGTATTATGATGGCGAGCTAAACGGCATTGAGTGATCTACCCGCACCGCATTGATATAATAACACAAGGAAGGTAGCAATTTTGTAAGTGGGCTAATGATACATTGCGAATTACAACATAGAAATAAAGGCGTTGTTAAGGAAGACTGACCTGTACCCCTTTGCTATATGTACATCGTTTGCACACTTGAAGCGTTGTATGAAGGCCATATTTGGATACTGCTTGCGCGTGTAGTGTGGTCTAGTTTACTGAAACGGGATGAGGTTGTGAATGATGGGTGTTTATGATTAAATCAAGTGGGTGCTCAGTTTTACGCAGCATCGCTCTGCAACCTCTTTGCAAACTTGGATTATTTGCAGCAAGCATTTTAATTGAGTACAGTTAGTGAAAAATCTGTCAATGTCACGAAGCAAAGGCACAATAGCCTTTCCCACATCTTGAGGTTAAGTTTCCTAGTCGTTTAGTGTTTAGGCAACACATTACGTAGCAAAACAAATTTTCCGATTTCATGGTTAATCGAAGAGATTTTAACCACCCAGGATGGTGGATAAAGACACTGCATGACAATTTCTTGCTGTGGATGCCAAATCTAGAGCCAGCAGAAATTGGTAATTTGCTTAGAATACATAAGTTGATGCTTTTTATACGAGAAGAAGCAAGTGCAAAGAGATTCGTCAGGCTGGCAAATTTCAATCAACCCACCTCATCACTGTCATAGCTGACCAAGCGGTAGTGGCAGCTGGAGGAAGCATGGCATCACCCTCATATTCCTAAGCGTGTTTCAAAAACGAGCATTTAAGGAGTAGTTCCTTTCGTAATGTCCTATCATGCATTTGTGGTCCGTGTTTGTGACGTACAAATGCCACGAGACAAGAGTCTGGGTAACTATTTGCCGAAGTCGAAAAAGGAAACGCAATAAAATGGGATAAGCAATAGCGTATGTGATTAAATCCCTAGTATGTTTAGCAGTGACGATCCGTTCCATTTTTCGAATTAGGTGGGACGATTCGGCTGGGAGCGCTTTGTGTGTGGCAAGAAATAGACAGGCCAAAGTAGCTAAGTGCTTGACATGATCCACATTTCATCTAGGCCATTTGAAGTTGGCAGTCCTATTTAGCGATTGCTCTCAGAACTTGCACAGCATAAGCAAACGCAGCGTTACTTATCGAAGCGGAGCTAGTCTAGCCAACATTACGATGCGATACTGAGAGGACGAGTGTTTTAAGATAAATAAAGAATGCCGGGACGAGTGTGACTGCTAGACTCACATTGTGGAATCATGTGGTCTGCTGGACAGTAGTAATTAGCAATATCGGGCACACTTGTGGTGTGTGCAAAGTCAGATTGAGGAGAGGAACTTGAAGCCTAATTACTTACTTGATAATCCTGTTAATGTTTGTTAAGTCTAAGACGGATCAAACCACGTAACCCAAATTTGAGTTTACGTCAGAGGCAAATGATTCGCCAGAAATAAGCATCGTGGAGCAAAAAAGTCTTACGACACGCTGTGAACTCGCTACCATATTGAATGTTTGCAGGCTTAATGCGCCAACAGGAGGAGACCGAGAGGCAAAGACAACTATGCAATTATTCAGATGTGAAAACTACAGGGCAATGATCGATATTTCCTGATCTTTCCAGCGTTAATTAAGCAGACAATCGTAAACGATTTTTCGACAGTTGGGCACGAAGGAAAAGGATTCACTTCCTGTTAGACTAACAGCTACGTCATGAACTATGCCGTCACACTAATGATGCTTGTACACCATAGAATGGTGGCGATTCATGTCGACAACCATGCAATGTCATTTCTAAGCATCTTCTACGTAGATGCAGTGGCTTCCTTAAAATATCGCCTGGCAAGGCATTAGGTCCCACCGCCTAACAGGCGTTTGGCATTCACTTACACCACTAATGGCTTCCTTTTCACCTACTCCTCCATTTGCATTCTGACCATTCGCCTCTCAAATTTAAGCGTATTTTCCTATTCCCATTCCCTGTATATCTGTGCTATCTACTTTCGTTCCCACCTTCCCATACCATTTTATAGTTTAGCAAAACCACGAATGTCTTTCCGATGAGACTGATGCGGAACACAGAGGGGTGGGATTACGAGGTGGGGCTTAACTCCATGTTCAGGACACAACGCTCGTGATGAACTTTTAGTTTTGCATGTAAACACGCGGCACAACGAGGTCAACCATGTCTGAGTCATTACTGATTTTCGAGTCACTGCCACAAGAGCAATATTCGTCTGGCCTAATCGGCTCAGTCAGTATTATTAGGCGCAATTATTAGCTGCCTTAGGTGAGGTGAATGATGTCCCAACAAGTGATGTCAGAATGGTCAGTTGTGCCACTTCTCATATCTGTAGGAAAAGCAAACTAAAGTAAGCGTTGCAAATATTGCTTCGTTCTTCTTCCTCCTCCTCTCCTTAGTTTAACTGCCAAGAAATCAATAACCAAACATCTGAATTTATGGTCACTCATTCGTGATAGAAATTCGCTGCATCACTGTGGCATTCGAGTGACTGATATGTTCTCCATTAAACATTGATTGAAGTCTGCGGGAAACAGCATTGCAACATGGAGCCGATTCCAAGAGAATGTAGGTAGTTTGTGAGTTCTGCGAGCCGAAGCGCTAGTATGCCCATCACTTAACAGAGTTTGCTGAGCCGTCCTCTGGCTTTACATAAGTGGAGCTCGGTAGAGGTGCTTAGCCTCAAATACTGCAGAGTGCACGACATTCACTCAATAGATCAACCGTGTGCCTCTCCTTTCCGTCACCGCACATGTCTACCATGATTGCTTGTGGAGGTAAGATGTAATCACATGCACCTGCAGCTTAAAAAGCAAACAAGCTCTGACCATTGGATGTAAAGAGCTCTCAGCGTTTGCCCATCTGTAGTCATTCCTTTAAATTTATCGAATGTTCAGTAGCTCAGATTGAAAAACATGTTGTAAAGAGTTCACTCATCAGACACTGCAATTACTCCTCGAACAAAACGTTACACTAGAATGACCTAGCTGTACAATTTCATGGCATTTCAATTTTTTTCGCTTCAACGATACGTAGAACACACGCGTAGTATGAAGCAATGAATAGATTCATAGCGAAACAAGGCGACTCGCGATACGAGTGAAATCACGCCAATCAGTTTATGAAGGTTTCGCCGCTTTCCCCTGATGCATCTGCAGCTGCAAGTCTTATCGTCCATGCAGCCTAGTAAATGTGGTAAATCATAATGAATTGAATGCGTGATGGTGGAGAGCTAAGGTCCTCACCATTACAAGAAGACAATGTTTGTGTCTGAAGTGCAAAAGTCTAAATCCTCTGACATAGAAGAGACCCACGTAGGTATCGATCGCATAATTACCTGCATTTATGCAGTTACTACATCTATAGAAGAACCGATTCGGCTTTACAGTGTAGCCCTATGTGCTCGTTGTTCCGTGTTAGCGATAAAATTGTGTCGGAACTAGGACGCCTGCATGGGACCAAGAAGCACGTGCATCACACGCCATGACGAGGACTGTGTGCAGTTCTTGCACAATAAATCAAGGCGATGTGTGAGAAGGATCTCGTGGCGAAAGTAACCACGTGGGTCGGGTTAGCATGACATCAATTGGACTCCGTTAGAACGTGTCTGTCTTATTATTTGATGCATTCGAACCGGCCATTTGTGAGGATGGTAAAGCCATGCCAGTGATACGGCATGACAATGATCTAATGCTGGCAGCGCCACTTTATGACAGAGGAGACCCAAATAACCATGTCCATAACGTAAGCGTTTCGGCCAATATTAGGTGGGTCATTGGGCCGTGTCGACGTCTTTACAATGAAGTCATATCATTCATTGTGATCGATGCCAAACACGAGGGAACGAAAAGCTATCTGCGTTACTGCTAGGTTGAATTCGTGAGATGTCTCACTTATGTCAATCGCGACTAATCCTATATCACCCTATTCAATATTTCCGCAACGTTGATCAAGGGCTTCATAAATCAAAGCTCTTAAGTTACGGTGTCGATTTAAGTAACAGTGTAGGCATCCCGCAGCAATGCAAATGATGCGGGGGAGGAACACCATGTGCGTGACCGTGGAATTCACTTTGAGAATTCAATGCAGCAAAGTAGGCGCAAAAAGAGGAATGTAGGGAGAAAACAGACTTTTTGAGTCTTAAGTTGAAAGGGTCTGGTGTACAAACTAGCCTGCTTCATGTAGCAGAAATCACTCGTCTCTTACTTATCGCCTTTGGCCACATCACTCGATGGTGGCTTCTGATCAACAATGAAGCGTCTCAGACTGAAGCACCTATCAAAAATGAATCAAATCCTGTGGATTTCATTGTACTTGAAGACTCACCCACATTACTTCTCTAATTATTTTATTAGCGGATGTTACATTTCAACATTTCATACACGACTGCGTTCAAAGTTATTTTGAGCAGAACCTGTCTACTTAGTATTATGACTAGTAAGACTATGCGAAGTTGATGAGCTTAGCAACCCATTGCCACTTTAAAAACAGGATGTCTTCATTATGCCTTGAAATTAGGGATAAATGGTCAAGACAACTTGCAGTATGGGTGACTCGATCAACGTTTTCCTGTGAAAAATTTATCGTATCTCCCACTCACTGACAATTTCCATCTACTCCACCGATGACCGCGATCGTCGGCAATGCAATGTGTGGCTGATCGGAATGAGAGTTGTACTGGTATGTAGAGGGATTGCTGTGGAATCATCACAATAACTCCTTACTGAACAGCAATGGTGTTGTCCGAATCCCCAGCTTATTTGACTACGTTGTGCAGTATGAGCCGTAGAGCAGTAGGGAGGTAAAAGCAAAGAAAATATCTGCTAGATTGAAGGCATCACAAGCTTGTTCTTTTAACCGACAAGGCTTTTATTTGGGGAACCGAAGTTGCTTTCCATTTGAGCCCTATGCATACGTAGGAAAACGTTGAGCGACGAGGTGCTTCAAGTAAAACAAGGACAGCAATTGGAAGTAGAAACGTTTGACGGAAGTAATGAATGAAGTGAGCTGATCAGACCAACAAATGCGGCACTATGCAACAAAGTGCTCTGTAAGCAAGCATGACGCCATCCACAGCCAGATGATTGTCAGAATATTTTGCGACGCCTTAGCTTGCGAAATCTAAAATAATATTTGTATTCTCTTAGTTTATAGCACAATTTCATTGCAATCGACTCCCCAAAGCAGTACTATGCCCTACATACCTCCAGCAATTGATTTGTAGGTCAATATTGCAGTCACGCTACACCATTTATGCAACAAATTAGTCCATTGTATTCTAGTTTTATGATGGATAATGAGTTCTCACGTTGAGCCACTGCGCCACCTGTCCATCGGTAAAGAGGAATTAGATGAAGGGGTGATTAGGCGACGTCGAGGTCGGGTAATACGGAGCAAACCAATGTGCTAACATGAAAGTGAGGCGCGGTTTACCTATACCTCAACATCTCTGTCATGTGGTCAGTCTAAGCTAGCTTCGCTCGATGTCAGTAGGTCTTAGTGACACCTACTTATTCCTTGTCGATTTATCTCTTTGTTCCTCCCTGTTCATTAGCTTGTTTATTTATGTTTTTGGACTCGCTTGACAATTTAGATGCAGGATACCTCACGACGTAAAATCACAGATCTGCCTCCAGAACTGGGACTAAGAATAAGCAAACATCTCGAGCTCCGCGATTTGATGAATCTCTGCACGTGCATTCCGAGTTGAAGCTGGATTCTTTCGATGCCATCATTCCACATTCCTTCGTGTCTGATCATTAACCAAAGGACCTGGCTGGATAAGCGTCTATGCTATCCATTAAAACTTAGCAATAAATTCCACCCCTGCAGGAAGACTGTGGAGCCATGATGCAGAAAGCATTGAGCACTCACTTGAATTAATTACGCACATACATGTACCAATTCGGAACGTTATAGCAACCTTGGTGACACGCCTAGCACAAGCAGTATTCTAATATGGTTTGACCTTCACACAATGCTTCCAGTGTGTTAGCGACGTACACATCGTGAAAGGGGTTAAGTCAGTCCTCTCTGTCAGTGCTCTTATTGCTGTTTTAAGTCGCACTGCAAGCTTTTCATGAAGATATAACAATGAGGCATCTGGCTGTTGACATTGGGACCAAAGTCATATTTTGTGTGCCACTAGTCGCTTTTCTGAGGCGTGTTTCGTAAATCTTCTACTCTGTTGCATTTTCGGTGAAAGGCGTTACATTTGTAGAATAAGAGTGAGTCATTAAAACCTGCAAAGGTCCTAGTATCCTCTTCCCATCTCTAGATCTTAGCTGTTTATCATCGTATAGCAGGACGCTTTATTGCCCTCATTTCTTGTTGCTCATAGCCGAGTTAACATTAACATCCAGTGCTCATTAACTAATCATAATCTTGCCCCTTTTACGAAAGTGAAGGCAGCATTACGAATCTTGCCAAGAATATTAATTATAATCAACACTAAGTTGGTGCATTTAATTGACATTTCTCTCTGACCACTGATTGTTGGGCAGTTTGGCCCGAGTTTTACTCCGAGATGAAGACGACTATACGATTTGCCGATTTTATGCTAGAAAATATTCCGTTTGCGTGTGTAAAGGCACAGAGCTCCCAAGTCAATACAGCTCAACAGTGTGAGGATGAATGTTGACCTTTCGATTTTGCAGAAAAGGAGTTGGCGGTAGGCAAGTTGGTGTAAGCGATTCAGAGTGCTCCTAATGTCCATTTTGCTACTGTCTTTGCCAATAAGAACGAAATATGCAATGCTCTGTCTGAGTGGTACGCAGTGTGGAGGTTAAATACGAGTGATGGGGCAACCTGTGCCCTGAGTTCAGCAGTGTGCTCACGCAACATGATTCGCATGTAGATGCCGATTCCTCCATGGTGATAAACTTGCTAATGCTATTCTTACTAATTTTTGATTATCGACTCCAGTTCTGAGTTTATGACCACTTCTTTGCACATCCTTGTGAACTACTTCCACCTACCAATTGCTCATTTCATTTAGCATTTCCATATTATTCTAGCCATTCTTCACTTTACTGCAAGCCCCACTTTTCGTAAAGACGAGAGGTGTAATGCAGCAAAGGCAGTGGATGACAGTTCGTCGGTGAACAGAACTAACTATATAACCTTCAGACTCTTGCTCTAGAACCATCATTACGACGGTCATGCCGAGATCTCTGATGATCCCCCGACATCACTGCTGCTTCTTCTCTTCGTTGGAGCATTAGGCTCACAGCTCACTCAGACGACGTCTTCTGTATGGGCACGCGCAACGACCAGGTCTTTGATTAAATCCTTGTCTCCGTAAGTCAACTTTACTGTATTCCTCATTCTAGTGCTAACTCGCACCTCGCGAACCCACTGTTTTGGTGTACTATTGCTGTTTTATGTGGTGTTGTTTTATGAGGTCATTAATGAGTGATGGATGAGCCCAATTTACCTACTAATTTTGATGCAGGACTTGTGACTGTGGCAACCGTCAAATGACAAAGGAAATCTCAGCACTTTTCTTTTGTCAATCTTCGCTGGATAGGTGGCCGAGGGTGATCCAGTGTGCTCGTTGATAACATTTGTTGGGAGAATGATGCGTGATCCCTCCACATGCCTAGACTCACGCCATGCAGCATTTCCAGAGGCGGAAGAAGAGGTGGAAAAGGAGATTACACATTACAGACATGGATGACTACCTGAATCCTTGTATGGGTCATCCGACTAGTCTCTGCTGTACTTGTGCAATGGATGGTGAGCCCACTTACCCCACTTAGGCACTTGATGGGTGGTGATAAGATGCCCCTAGGAGCTCACGACCATTTACACTCATTAATTTGCCTTCGTTTATTCGTGGTCAGATGTGAACCAGGGATATACCTACACTAATTGTCTGGTTTGCTATCAGCTTCTTAGAAGTTGATAGGTCAAATTGTCCTTGACTTGATTGCCATTACTTTACCTGCAAATTTTTGAGAACAATTTTGTCACCCTCAGTCAAGCTCTCACTTCACCTACTGACCATTATATGCCAGAGGCAGCCGTCAAACTGTGAAGAGGTTTATGGTGGTCTTTCTGTAGCCAGTCCCTATGGAATCAGTTACTGATAATAAATTTTCTTTCACAAGTGACTCGGGGATTTAATAATGTGCAAACCTTTGAAGTGTTACCAGACACCGTCATACACTCCACAAATAACTAAAAGGAGCCTGCAACATCTTACCCCGCGGTCACGAGTGCCCCGATTGGCTCACTTCTGTGAGCCTTTATGTTTTGTCGTACGGACCCATCCACGGGCTACTTTCAATAACAATAGCGTAGAAGGCACCACTCCAAGCTTACTAAGTCAACAAAATGACAACATGCTAGAGCTGAACAAATTTTCGATAGGAGTAGAAAAAAAATTGCCATCTTACCCGAGATTTCCTCTGCTTCTTTCATCCACTCTTCATCCTCTCCTTCAAAGTCACTCTCGTCAATGTTGATGAAATCAGTGAATAGCCCGGCAAAGTGCAGGGACATTCTGCCAATCTCAGGTCAGCATACCCCTCACCAACTGCAGTTCGCGACTTTCTGCCAAGATTTCAAAGTGGGGATGCAAAAGAGCCTGCTGCGCATTTATGCGCAACGGTGAGCTGTAAAGAAGAAGCGCCTAGACTTAAATGATGTGGTGGTGGTGGTGGCTTCGTGTCAGCAAACAATTCGCCTTCTTAGGAACGATAAAATAATGCTAATGAAATAGCGAACCTTGGTCTAGTGATGAGTTGTACAGATTCCTGAAAACAGTGAAGGACTTAGGAGGGCAATGGTGACATCAGTAAATAAAGAGCAGAGGGGTGATACGCAATGACTACTCACAAGTAACAAATCAAGGCCACTTGTATCAAGCGCACGCATGATCCTTTCTTGGGAGCAAAGTCTGTTGGCGTGCCAAGGCTGAAGCAATGCAGGGTGATAATAAAGCAAACTTACAACACTGCCGGTAACCCCTTTATTCAGGAGATGTAGAACAGTTGAATAATCTCTCAGTCACCGCAAAACAGCACACTTCTCATGATTATTTTTGCATAGAACATATATAGACGCTACAACAATAGACGCCTTCGCTCAGCAGAGTCTCTGGAGCGAGATAAAATAAAGTGATTACCTATATAAATCTCAGATTAGTCAAACACCTTTTGAGAGTCATGAGCGGAACAGAAATTACTTCGCGAGTCAATGCGCGAAGTAAGCAACCGAAAGACCTAGCGAGGCCAAAGTCTGTCATCTTGACAATACTCCTATTAACATCGACCAACATGTTTTGGGGTCTCAAAGCGCGGTGGATAATGCGCCTTATGTGGCAACTCAAAGAGACTGCAGCATGTGTTACATGAACAACCAGATACAAAATTAGCCAAATTAAAAATCCTCTTTAGCAGTGCCTGGAGACAACCCACTGTTCTTATGCTTACGATCCAAACACCGCATGAGATCCATATTCAAGTATTCAAACAGTATGTATGGTCGACTGCCATTTGGAGTGACATTTTCTGCACTGGGCAACGTCGTTAATCCCTAGGATTTGCTTCACGATGTTGAGGTGCTACGGTTCTTTCTGGAGCGCAATTTCTCTGAGAGCAGTTGAAGGGACAACTTGGTCGGTGTGATCAAGCCCTACTCGCTTTAAGGCCCTTAGCTGTTCTGAATTAAGGTCAAAACACTTGTAACAACACCGTACGTGCCTAGGACGATAGACTAAGTGTCTCTGTCGCATCTTCTCCCATTTTTGATCGAATAAGCCTCGAAACATTACAACCCGACATTACCGCAAAATGCTCAGAGCAAAATTCGAGTCAACGTTAATTGTAACTAGTTACTTACTCGTCGGTGTCTCATTCTAAAAATAACCAACTCGAAAAATTGTTCAGCTTTGCTTATTTGCAAGACAAATGACAGATTTGGATTAGTGAACCAGTTTAAACTGGTGAGTTTCTATTTGAAGCAAGTAATTTTTCACAACTGAGAAATGCTTTCATCGCCAATTCGCAATGATTTGAGCACTCTTCTGTTTGACTTGACCTCAGTTTCTTAACCAATGCTATTGTCGCAGTACAAAACATCATTCTTGCTCCTTCATTTAGCTATTTATAACCAAGTCTATGGTGCGAGGAAATGGCTCATCAAAGTAAGACTCAATCATGAGTAAATATAATTTGCCATCAAATTATCCTGGGTTTAAAAAACAAGTTAAATATTAGGTGCTACTGAATGAAGTAAGAGGGAATTTGTTAAAGAAGGTTGATATTTTAAAAATTCTAAGCAAGAGCACATTATTTTGCAATTCTTAAAGAAAATTGCAGACCTTGTCAAGTCAAAATATTATATTTTAAAACCAAAATCCGCTTTGATCATCCATTTCACCGAAGCAACAATGCAACTTTACATTGTGGTGATTTCATGGGTAATAAAAACAATGTAAACATCAATCTGAAGTGCAGCCACTGGTGATCCGGCTTTAAAACTCCTTCCTAGCTATGACTTCTATCTTCCTGCATATAAATTGATGAAATGATCATGTTTCGTGCAATATATCTCCTGGACGAGTGGCGGGAATGGTGCCGATACCGAGTACATGAGAACAGATTAGCCCTCAGACATTCTTGTTCTTAACCTCCTATTGTTGTCAAATCGCCCAAATACTGTACCTGTCCCAACGAAGATGGTGCTACAACTTATTCGTGCAAACAATTTTGCTTTTCTAACTTTGCTATTCATTATACGGTTAAGCAAATCAAAGCGTTATTTAAGACTAATAATGCTTGAAATGGGAGGTCGGAAACCCTCCCTTAACTACTCATGACCAAAGTTGCCCTGAACTTTGCTCTAGGAGCTTCGAAGTGGTGCCGATTATGTTCATTCGGATATTTCCTGACTAGGACAGGTGTAAGAGGGCCAAGCAAAACCAACTTTTCTACTGTTCTAGGCACACATTCGGTCGCTTTAAGCTGTCGCAATCGAATGTTTTGATAAATTTGGATGGTGATGGGAATCATGCTTAAAGTGTTTCACTGTGGTGGTACTTCAACTTCCAAAGCAGTCCATGATGGGATGGGCGCGAAGCGTCGCTTTTGTAATTACGATATGGATGCAAACAACACCTTGAATTTCTTGCAATGCCATCAATTCGGGGCAGATATGCTCTTGAATAAGAGCCAATTCACAACTTCTCTTAAACAACTTTCTTCCTCTTCGGATTGCACTCCAGCCTGCTGAATCTGATGCTAACGAGAGTATAATGGGAGCATCAGAAATAAGTAAGACGAAAGTCTGGTGTGGACATGGAATATTGTCGCTGCTCAAACTGGACTGCAGGATTTCGACTTCGACTATCCATTGCACAGTCTGTTCAACCTAGTTTTCTTAACTTGGGACCATAAAAGCCTGATCGAACGCATACCTGAATTTGGGGGAATCCCCAACACAGTGGAGTTGCAAGTCCGCCTTGTTCTGAACAAAACGCAACATGTCATGCACTACAGATGAGGGAGTGAACGCGAGCACAAAAGGCAGATCCTTCAACTGAAACAGTAGTGCCACCCACCCCGATCGCCCGACTCTAGCTGCTCCCATTGTTGACCAATGCCATAGGGGGCTTTGGAAGGATCACTTAATTCTCCTTCCTACAATTTCCCAGTCATAACACCTTAGCTCATTCATTCTCATGACCTTGAGTTGGTCTGACATTCGATATTGGCATTCGTGAAGTGTGGAAAGTGTTAAGTGCATGGGTTTGGTCGAAATCACTAATAATAGGCAAGAGGTCACAATTAACTCAAGCAACAAGGAAGAGGACAATTGCATTTCAGACATACAAGGAGTCGATCGTTCCTATTCCCTTCTACAAGGTATCAATGAGCAGCACGAGCCATCATTGTGCCAAACCCTGCCTACTGCTCGAAACTGCAGGGTTCCTCCACGTCAACAAATTGATCTCTTTGTCAACGGGCACCTAGGTGGCAGCAGCAGAGGGAGGATCATCGTCAGTAGTGCCCTTGTCAACGGAAGCAACAAGAACCGGCAATTCTTCAGTGACAGCGTACACGTTTTACTCACCAACAGTGTCAATGAATCCGTGGTTGGAAGCCGTAATCAAAATGGATAATTTGACAATATTGCCGCACGGTGAGGGACCCGATCAAAGATGCGGTATGTACAACTCCATGCATGAGACATTGTCCTTACAAGTACAATCTCGTAGCAAAAGAAGGAGGCGGAGATCTTGATGATCTCAGATTGACAGTCATGCTGAGTATCCTGCAAAGAGAAGTGTCTGTTCATGACACTGCTCTATGGGAGGCGAAAAGAGGAAGCCAACTGAGTAAATGGAAACAATTTACAAAGAGGCACCTAAGGGCAGCCCAAATGTCGAATATGATGACAGCGACCAATCAATGTTTCAAAATTAGTATCATAAGTACCATGGACAATGAGCGGTGAATGTGGACAACATAAGACGATAGAAGCCTAAAAAAGTGGAATCTGCATAAAATGTCGAAGAAGAAGCAGAAGGAAAATGGCTGACTTTGGCTTTGGAGGGCGCCAGTGTAGGGAAGCGAAATGCCAGAGTAGTTCTGGCCTCATTGAAGTGCAGCACATAAGATGTAATGCCTTGGAAGAGTGTAAGCAGTTGGGGTCCCATTCACCCCAGCCTGACTTCTCCTCGCTTACTAATGCCTCTACAATAAACAAACGGTGCTGCACAAGTAATCGTGGTTCAGTGCGTCAACTGCTAATTTCTTTCGTACAACATGATGTGCAGAGGCATAAAGATGCTGAAAGCGTGAATAAGATAAAGAAGTTTGCGATGTGCCCATAAATGTAACAAAAATGACAAATTTTGGGTGCAAATGATTGCTTTATTTCCTTCTGCTTTTGTAAACTCTTGCCCCTACTAGAGGGGAGTGTGAGTTTGATCCGACCTCTCCAGGCTGAATGGAGAGTGTAAGAGTATGTGAGAAAAGTGCTGCCACGATTGGATGTCTGAGCATAGAGTGATAGTTAAATTAGCATATTTAAAGTAATTTTCCATCAGCCCATTCTCCTGTTCACGCAACTGATGTAAGCTGATGTAAGTTGGGATTGTGCACGCAGCAGCCAAAGAATTTGCTGTGGCTAAACAAGTATCTATTTTCACGCCCAAATAATAGGCTACTATTTAATCCGCGCCAGTATAGGAGAAATTGGAGCAAAATTTAGGGAAAAGGTCAAGTTAGACATGCGTGACTCATCCATAATTTTGATAATCTCTACCTGTTTGATGTAGGTTGTTCCGTTAAATATGAAGAGGGGGATTAGTAAAAGACATAGATAAGAAATCACATTACTAAGCTCTACGAATTGCCAAGAAGGCTATAAGGTGGTTGCATTGTGTCTATTTAGGCCGCAACTTCTAATGTCAATGACATAGTCAATCTATTGACACTGATTGCGATCGCTCCAGTCACTGCTGATAAAGGTAAGGCCATCTTAATTCCTGTAAGATAGATACCAGTGCAGCTCTCCTAAGTTATTGTCATTTTCGGCACAATTTTAATACAATTCCGAACTTAATTGCGATCTGAGGAAAAGGCCGACGTGGTATTACTAATTGTTTGACGATGAATTTAAACCTTTGTACCCGTCCGCAATCAATGGCCTTTATCAACCCGACCACACGTAGAATTCACTAATATGCCAGATTAGATACGAATATTCGCATACACGGATCAGTGTTACTTCCATTATTCAATATTTTAGCAATTGGCGTATCTATTGATGATAAAAACGCACAAAATTGCATCGACCTTACAACCGAACAATAAATATACAACGGCTACACAACGGATACATAAATCAAGCGATTGGCGTTGACAAGTCTGCAACGATGTGCACGTCGTATATACAAGACCGAATCTAAGTCCCTGTCAAATGTTCATATCACCTATTCGATCGGTTTTGGAGGACTTCTGCGTGGCTGGCAGTGGACTGGTGGTGTATATCAGAAAAATTTCAGGTGTAACAAATGTAGTCACATGCAAACAGCTAAGAGAAAATTGCAAGTGCAAATAGTCAAGAAAGCATAGACTTTCACAAAAACGAAACATAAAAGTTACTGAAGACCTGTAAACATAAAAGACCATTCGGTGCGATTCCAACGGTATTTGAAATGTGTATGCTACCATCCACATGCATCGGAAGTACGCGTACAATTTCCGAAATAAGGTAATTTGATTTGGGTAGAGTTTCTGCTCATGTGCTAAGCATGCTGCTTAAAAGACGAGTGCTATGAAACAAAGCATTGCGTCGTGTCCTGCATCGCATGCATTCTCGCATCAAAATTGCATTATTTTCTCGGGACTGTGGTTTTGCGTTTTACGGCTTATTATGCATAACTAATCCCCAGAACCTTTTTAATACATTATTCAACTGTATAATGAATGTTTAACTTGGTCAATTCAAGTAGCTGTCAGCCTCTTCAAGTGCGATTAGCATTGACATGCGACTGATTTAAGTGCAAGCACGTAAGCGTGTGATGTGTGCTGGACTGGTCATTTCTTTGTATTGAGTTACCCTCATGCTCCGTGATAAAGCAGCCCTTGGGGACCTCGATTCCAGTGCTTAATGCCTCCTTTTGGGTCCCCTACCATAGCCTTCTACTAACTGTAATCATGTATAATTCTGCCATGCAACCCCTGCAAAGCATTAGCTTAGTGGTGAAATTATTTCCCACTAAATTTTGTGGAGACAATGCACACTTGGGCAACCATGCAAAATAGGGGAAAATGAGTAACCATGCCTAAGCAAGTGCATAGTAGCTGCTTGTGCACGCACTGGTGTGATGGCTAAATTGAATCTTCAGCACTATTTAACCACTGGTTCGCTGATTCCAGAAGTGAGGTACTAAGTTTATATAGCGATGCCAGCACTCAAATTCGGGCGATAAAGCTATGAGCACTTTATCAAAGCAGCTTGTTTTTAATTTCTGGAAGGTAAAAGCAAAACGCTATAATTTCGCGTTAATTAGCTCATTCTGAGCCACCTAGCAGGTTCTAGCTAAATGGTACCAATTAATGGTTTTAGACCGCTACATCAGAACTTTCACTGAAACCGATAAATTCATACAAAATATAGTTATTAAGCAAAATTTACTTGTAAAAATAAATGCCAATGCATGGAAAATTTTTATTAAGCCGTCCCATGAAAAGTCGGTACTTGCCAAGCAATAAATGCGCGGAAGTATATCATGAATTTCTTTTTCACAAAATGGGTGATTTTTAACTTATTTATGACTGTTGGAGTTCATTTTATTTTCATTCCTAATTGATTTGCCCAATTATATCAGTATTATTCTAAGCGTTGTTTTAACAAACTTCATTAGGTGTAGCAGAAATTAAGGCAATTCCTTATTTGCTCGTTGGAAAACTAAGAGTCGTAGCCGTAAGAGTCGAATAAGTGAGACACCTAAGGTAATTCTTCGTATCATGCACTATGATTCCCGATTGTCAGCCATAATGGAGGGACATAGGAGCAATGCGTCCTTAGGCCAAATTCTAGCTCAAGTTAATGCTGCTCCCTCAGATAACAGACACGACGTCACCATAGACCATAATACAACTGTCACGAATCGATGTTCATACTTGTGAATAGGGTAGGATTCAATTACAATGGCTCAAGGCATATTCGTGAACGCTTTGTTAAGTCTTTTGCCACATGCCGAATTACCATGCGCTATCATATCTCCCCGAAACCCGCTTCTTGCTCAATATCTTCCCTCACTTTGGTTTACCCTACCAGTTTGTGCTCGGTTTATAACATCACAATCCTCTCCTTAGTGTTCAGTGTGCGTCGATGGGTCAAAGCACAGGGAGCAGATAAAAGGTAAGTGGTGTCTACGCGGATGAGAGCTTAAGTCATGGGGAGTTCTAGGCCTGTGTACTGAGGTAACAGAGAGTTTACAGCGCCGCACGCAAATGTGCTAACATACTAAGTCGAGCATAATAGTGGGTGGGTACTGTTACCTCCCGCTCCATAATCAGCCCAATCTGCGCGATACGGAAGTGGGAAAATGGAATGCAGCACGAAATTTAAGATTCCTACGCGTTTTGATCCACAGAACATTCAGTGCTTTTGGAACGAACTACCCCTCCAGCTTGGTTTCAATGAACTGTTAGAAGATTAGCATCCATAATCGCTACCTATCGAAGAGCGAAGAAGGCCCTTAAGCAGATAATGAGTAGAGATGTCACTTCTCATGAGAAGGGTAAATGTGGGGGGTATCACGTCAAGATTATCAGCACTATCAGCACTCAGCAGCAGCGATCTTCCTTTGGAGTTACAAGCAAGTCTGGAAGGTGGAAAGGATTCGACCAAGATTGTACCTTTAACATAAAGACCAATGTGGAGTTGCCATCCCTTCCAGCTGCCAGCTGAGCGCAAAACCCACTCATTGACTCCACCTCGCTGAGCTGTGTGCATGGTTTCGCACACACGTAAGTGCACTTCGTTGCATGTACTGCGGAGCAGTGATTACTGGACGCATTCTGCAGCTAAAGTTACCCTAGCAACTAGAGAAACTGCAATATTTTTGGCTTACGTCAATGCAAGGACATACAAAATTCAGTTGGTCTCTGCAGCGTCCCTAATTTACGATCAGCGAGACTGCCGCTATTGTAATTACGTACATGGGACTGTCTAACAGGCTAAGGCTGCCAGCTTACGCTACTGACTACAGAAAAGGTCTTCTTATTTAAAATTGAGATGCATCTAACTTCTTAAGGTATTTGGGCATTGGCTATTAGGGATTAATCACCTCATAAGTTACTACGCTAGGAGATGGGTAACCCGGCCCAAATCAAAGAAAGCCTTACCAGATATGCGATTGGTCTCCCGTGTGGTATACCATTCTACCAATATGCAAATTTTGCTAGTCAGTCTTCCATGGTAGCAGCTTTGCCAATCGCAAAATGGAATATTGCAGACTGACTGCGTTAAGCATGCCATTCCACAGTTCTACATCCGGCATGTCCTTACGTAGGCAGAGGCTGTACATTGTGTTAACCCTCTCCATCTTTCTGAGCCTAAAGTACTTCTTAAGTAGGCGCAGTAAAATGCTAGAAAATGAGAAATTGACGGCTTTAACTTCTATTCGCTGCATCAACAGGCGGAGTTACATTTTGGGACAGATGAGTGTATAGTAATCACTGATCCACGGCACTTAAAACGAAGTTTTTAACATATGTGCATATGAAGCAAGGTACAGCTTTTGGTAGGAGTGGACCAACTGAGAGGATTTTGCGATTAGCTAGCTGCTGGGAGGGATTACAGCAGGACTACTGGTCGGGAAGATGATCATTCTCTAACCAACTGCCAAAAACAGCAGCTTTGTATTTGTAATGTTATTCATGTTGACGCAGCCCCTTCCAATACGTACCAAGGAAAGCAAGCGACAGCTTATCCTTTAAAATAATTGAAGCTTCAAAAAGCGAATTAATAGGCAAGGGGTCATGTAATAGCACTTTCACGACTTAGACCTGCATAAGCTAGCGCTAGAAAAATTAGCAAATCCTCTTAAGACAAAATACCTTTGCAGAAATATGTTTGGTAAGGTTGTTTAGTAAGCACTTCATCAAATATCGTGACAGCCCTTTGACAAGAAGTTATTGTCCTTTCTTTAAATAATCCACATACAGACTTCTCTTGACAGATCAAATTGGGAATGCCAGCCCTAGAGATGATGGTTGGGATGACGCTCACAACCGCAAAAGAGGGGGAAAATAGAAGAAATCTATAAAGGAAGGAAGGGAAATTATTCCACGAGTTACACTTAATTTACATGAATTCCAACAGTTCCATACGCATGAGATTTTGAAATCCTTTAGAAGGAGAAGGAGAGAGCAGTGAAGAATTAAAGGGCAGAGTGCTAGGGCAAAACGATGTGGAGAAAAGGTGGTGAGGATGACTTGAACAGCATGAGTAACGGCGTAGAGTGCCGCAATAAGAAGCACGCTTTGAGTTAATGTGACCGTTATCTTCCTCGTTGTGTTGTAGTGCGGGGATAAATTTTGGCCTTGTGATTTTCAGATATAAATTTGGAGATGGGTAAGTTGGTTAAGCAATCTTTTAGTGAAGATGCAAACTAAGAACTGATACTTGGATAATGCTTTTAGCGATTGCGATGGCGTAGCATTTTGCGGTTAATTTTTTTCCATGCAATGCTTCACACCTTCATGATTAAAAGCAAAATTCCCTAGAACTCTTGAAATTCCATCGCCTAATCGATGCGTTAATTGGACTTCGGAAACCAGATCTACGGCCCAATAAAATACAAAGCTAACATAAATTTCTTCCGCGGTCGCGACTACAAATCTACTCTTACTGAAGCAATTTCCATTCATCAATTTCTATATTTCTTTTCCAGCGCAGGCTATGATTCGACAACAAGAATATGTGCAATTCAGTCATCATAAAGTCCTCCTATCAAGTCCCACACACCTCCTGTTCAATGACTATAGAATGTCCCACTGTCCAATTCCTTAATCCATCTGCCGAATTTGGGAAGAATCTGGTGGAATAAAACATAATTTTTAATGGTAGAAGTGGTATGGCACTCAAGACAAGGATGGTTCATTTCACCTAAGGCAGATGACAATCAAGCCTTGCGCATAGTTTAATCTTGAGAAAAAAATCGCAAGTAGCAAGAAAGAAAATTGTCCCCAGTAATTTACAAAACTCGTGCTTTTTTCTCCATAGAATTCCAATTAGTCGTATGGGTGTTGCGTCTTGCTAAATATGGAACGTGATTCTATCAATACCTCGAATAAATCTTATTATTTAATTTACCGTTGGCAAATGCAAATAAGGTAGTTCCAGCTAAAAGTGAGTAGCAACGGGAGATTGATCAAACTTGAAGTCAGTGAATCACTAATCTGATAATTGCAACGATCCGACAACAGGGTGTTTGATGTTTAAGCATCTAAAAGTCTAAATATTGTCTTAGCTTTAAATGGTGGGGCATGATTTCCACAAGGAAATTTATCTTTCCATTGAACAGTTGCGATTGGGAGCAATGGTGAACGATTTAGTTAATGGTTAAGAAGAATGGCACTAATTGATGTTGATTTAGTTAGGAAGTAGACGATGAAAATGCCTCTTTGTTAGAACTCACAGAGCAGTGGAAAGTAACGACAGCTCACTAATCAAACTATGTGGCTATGATCCTATTTTAGGCTGAATAGTTGTGAGGCAGGCCAATTTAGTGTTTACAAGGAAATGTCGCATTGCTTACATGTTTACATCTGTCCACTGCCACAATAGCTGAAGACGAAGGCAAACAGCATCAACTTTGCGAAGAGTAAGTCCCAGTCTGCCTACCCTTCTTTCAATTATCCACGTTAAAAGGCAATTTGAGAGCTCCTTATTGGCAATTGTTTTTAGTTTAATCACGCACGCTGCTGGTTTCTTGACGGTAGCGGATAAATGCCACCAATTTATGTGGCAGGAAGTGTAACGTGTTACTTGGTAAGAATACGACTGCAAAAACGAAAACAAGCCCGTTTTGATCAAAGCATGATTTTGGCAATCACTCATTTAGCTCCGAACAAAGCAAGAACCATTAGCAAAGACAGCTCTACAGTGGCACAATATGGCCGAACTTGCACCTTCGGAAAGCTTTAGATAACACATTAATTCATTCGACACTTATACTAATTTCAAGCCTCATCTTTTGTAGAGGCTAACATGAAAGACGCATGTGCTGATATTTGTAATCGTGCAGGGAGAGTACGCATTGGAATCAAAAGCTCACCCATTTGAGTTCATATTTCACCATTGACTGCATCGTCTCTAGTCTAGTCAAAAAAGGCGTTCAAGTCTAGGGATTTTAGCTATGTCGGTGACAGACTCTCATGCTCGTGTCAAATGATTGCCCGCAAACCTGGTCTCTTCAAGCCATGCTTTGGACTGCTCTTCTAATTTGAATTGGTTGTCAGTCACCTCAGTGTCAGACATTAATTACAAGACCTAGGCCAACCCTCTTTAAGGGTTCCGCATGTCAAGCTCCGCTGGTCTCAGTGAGTCAATGTCAATCGCTTTGTGCACTCACACAAGTACTCACTGTGGGTCCATTTTAGCACGCAAGAGTTTTGTGAATAGGCACATGGTTACACTTGTGAGAACAGTAGAAGCTAGAGAGTGCTTGTAAAATCACACTGGGTCGTCGGCTTGGGGATGGGCTAACTTCGCGCCAATTATGCTGTCTGATTTCTAAAGGACTCGGTCTGCCCTGCGACCCGACACTTTTTACTCCTCAGGCCAACTTTGTTCATCTCAACCGCTACTGCACACAACTATACAGTTGGCTGCTACACCAACTTCTCCTCACATGACATATGGAAGCCAC
Organism: Taenia hydatigena; assembly: GCA_036345935.2. Classification (NCBI taxonomy): domain Eukaryota; kingdom Metazoa; phylum Platyhelminthes; class Cestoda; order Cyclophyllidea; family Taeniidae; genus Taenia; species Taenia hydatigena. The sequence goes on from JADWOT020000004.1 coordinate 14,566,039, forward strand.
TCCTTTGTCGATAAGATACTTCTCAATGTGTCGTTCTGTGTTGATAAGGGTAAAGTTAGCAAGGAAAACAAGAGTTTTTTGCCAATGCAACTAAAGTAATGAAAAGCACATAATAATAGGCTGCAATAGTTTGAATAAGCTACCACTCATGATAATGCAAGAAATAGTTTAGCAAACGAGGCTTAAGTAATTAACATGGCCTAAAATTCCAAAGTTAGAGGTGGAGGTGGTGGATCTTACCTAAGCACAAATTTATCTCCCTATTCCACGCTGAGAGCTTCTACGACTCATGTTTAACTGTCGACAACTCAGGTCGCTTCCGTTCAGTGGCACTGGCAAGGTGAATTGAGATGGCCCACTACTACTCATTGCCTTTTATTTGTTAAGCAATCATGCGCATGCAGCTTCATCATTATAATGAGTGCAGGTAGCGCGTAATTTTAAATGGATTTAGGCGTCTAAAATCACAATGTCCGTGTGAATGGCATCATGGTTTGTTTAGCTACATATTTGACGCTTCCGTTTTAGATTAATTGCAATACCTAAAGCTAATATAATTGAATGTTATAGTGAGGAAACCTTTACTGTTTTGCATCAGATCTGAATGTAACTGATGAAGAAAAGTTGCCAGAAGTAATCCAAGCCGTTGGGTCGAATGGCATATGGGCGATCAATGAAACAGGGATGGTGGTGGAATTTGTGGAGTCCTCCATATGTTGCATTTTGACAAAGGATGATGCGTCAGGTTCATCTATGTCATGTTATTGCCAAATGGGACCATTTGGCAAAACATGGTGATTCACTCTTTAGATGCTACCTTACAGAAAATAGGCATCGCAAACAATATTGCTAGCAAATTTATCGGCTTCCAGTCTAGCAATACTTAAATCATGCTTTTACGTAAGAAACGGAGAGCGCTCGCAACTTCTTTTGTCAACAATGGTGGAAATAGTGAAAGTTGTTACCGCGCCATAGGTAATTTCGTAAAAGCACATAAGAATGTGGTCTTGATCCTTGCACTACTTAGTATTTTTGCGTCACATGTTCAGCGCACTTAAAACGTCTGGGTATTGTGACTTGTGGCTGTTTGGGCTTGACCTCCTAAAGTCTACCAAAAATAGTAGCATTTGTTGGATTCAACAATGTCCGCTCCACAGCCTAACGACTTCAAAATGTTTTGCTACACAGCGACCTCAACCTTATCTCCTCAGACAGTGGTGGTAAAAGAAGCCTTCATACAGGTCCCACTACCGCAGAAATTGCATGGTGGGGACAAATCCCACCAACATCCACAAAAGGGCCGATCACCACAGATGGCTTTACACAGCAGAACAGTCGCATGTACAGATTGTGACAAATACAGCAAAAACTGACGTAACTTACATTGCTGCTTTTAACCAGTTTCAAATCGCAAGTCCGTAATACGGACCAGGGAGAGACGATTCTCTGTTTTTAACATTCCTTTCAAAATTTTGCCCTTAAATTTATTTGTCACGTTATATCTTCTCTTACCTCAGGTAGCGTATTTGAGGCACTTTTTCACTGCCTCAATTTCGGCATCTTTGAGATATCAAAGCACATCCCTCCTCTTAAGTACAAGCGCTTTGAACATTCTTGTAACAAGAACTCCACGACATCGACAATCTGGGCGCTAGGTAGTGGTGATGGAATTCGATGGATTCGAAAACGTAGCAACTGCTGACCTCCCTGCACATTTACTCATTTGTCTTACCATCCAACACTTCTTTTCAAACAACGGATGATTTCGATTAATATGGCGTCTTTGGTTGATCAAGACTGATATGCCAATGTTAGCTCTTAGGTTATTTATTAAAAAATGCATTTGTGTACTTTGCTCTTGATTGTTTTCCAGTTCCATTGTTAAATTCTGATGTGCTTTAGTCGGAACGATTGTTTAATGCATTTGTACTCAACTGCTAGTTAGACTTGAGGTTGCACCCCAACATGGTATTCAATTCACAAAGCGTCAATCCACTTATCACCGCCTCTGATTTTTTATTTTTATAAATATACAAGAGTGAGAATGAAGACGATTTTTAATGCTCTCTTTCGAATCACGAAAATGGTTTATTTCGAGCCTGAAAAGTAAAAGCAGATTAAACCAATTGTCCGTGCGCTCGGCACCCGATAATGCAGTTTCATCAATTTCGTAAAATACACGGGGGTAAACCACATGCGGATAGTTTACTTGAGTCGCATTCGCAAACATGGCTAGCCAAATTAGCGAACTGTGATTACTTGTGCTCTAATCCTATTTAAGCCTGAACGCAGGTCCAGCAGTATTCGTTTGTTTAGCACAAATTACGGCGCAAGCGTTACAGCATTCCCAATATTTTGCCTAGCTCAGCTCCAATGGACACCTTCATGTGTGAAAAATGCCTTAAGATACATGCTAACCCCATCCTATACCGGGCACACATGGCAAGTGTGCATCACGGTAAGTCCCATTCTCCTTTTCAAGGCGTGTATTGATTCACAAGCATTACTTAGAATTCAAGAAAAACTAGATAACTTGTGTAATTGAGCAGGCGAATCAGGAGAATGAGTGGTTTGCATCCATTAATTTGCTGCACCACCTGTGTGCCTTTTGATAAGTTATTCAACACTATTTGCATCACTTTAAACATATTTTAGAATGCTTGCCCGCATGCTGTCCGAATTGCTTAAGAATGGAGGTATCGATTGGGAAGGTACTCATACATCAAAAAGGTAGGTAAATCTAAACATTGTCCTCATTACACTCGCACTACGGTAACATGTTCGCTAACGAGAATGCATGATTTCATTTAAACACTTTCCAAGCTTCGCAGCACAACGTGTGCTTTGTGTGTCCCCAGCAATTCGAGAGTTTTGAATCACTCATGCAGCACTACATTGAAGCGCACATCAGTGAGTTTGTAGATGCGTTAATCCGGTCAGCTAAAAAGTATTTTATTGTTTCAACATGCTTTAGTGAACATACGAGCTTCTCCTGAATTCATACCTTGTTGTGATATGCTGCAGCTCAAAATAAGGAGTCATCTGATGTACGCTATTACTGCATGGAATGTTATGAGGACTGTCCAACATGGGAGACACTAAAAGAGCACACCCGCTTGAGCCATCCTTGTATGTTTTCCTCCATTTGTCAGACTCACTTCTTGATGACTAATTTTGCTGATTATGCTCCTGCATTGCAGATGTTTGGAGCAAGCTGTACAGTCAAATGGGATAGAATTTCCTTCACGCAGATGAATTTTGTAAGTTTCAAACGAGTTCATTTACTGCCCCAAAGCACTTTTATAAGTTCCGCCTTTGCAAAACTTACTTTAGTTAGTTGATATTGCGAAAAACCCATGTTTCGTAGGGATCTACCGGTCAAGCTTCTTAAAACTGTCAGGTGTTTTAGGCATCACCCTCGGTGTAAGCTCTGCTTGGCTACGCTTTGATTGCGTTTAACGTTCTATCTTCTGTCACCTTCCTTGGGCAATCGTTTCGGCATATACTTTAGCATAAACATTAGTGCAAACTGCGCCTGTCCTGTCATCTGATGTTCATGCAATTTACCACTTTTAAATGTACGGACTTCTGCTTTTCCCATCACTTATTCCTTAGTGCATTGAAAAAAGCGCATAGGCATTCGTTTGATAGAGTAAGAATTCCGATGGAAAATTGATTGGGCATCTATCTGGATGCAAATTACACCATACAAATTTTTAATTCTCAGACCAATATAAGGCAAAGACATTTCCTTTAGATATAAATCCTTTTAATCTACGCAGCGCTGCTGCAATAGTCAGCTGTCATCAATACCGCTCAGTTCAGATGCTAGACTTTAAAAGGCAGGCCACGTAAAGCTAGGTAAATTAAATCCCCAGATTTTATTTAAAAGGAAGTTTGCGTTCATTTATGATGGAAATCTCCTTTTGAAATTATAATTTTTTGATCACTAATGGTTTTGCAGCGCGTTATGTTGTTAAGCATGAAATTCTTGAGTCAAATAGATAGCAAAAAAACTTACTTGGCTTAGAAGAAAATTTGTGGGTTCCGAACTATTGTTCTCAACGCCAAAATATACCCTATGCATAAATACCTTTACTGACTGTTGACAGCTCTCATTGAGGGCAGAATTCCTATTTAAAGCATAGACAGCTGTAGCAAGTGCTTTCTGAGTGCGTGTTTTGGGTCGCGAGCGGTCAGCTTAGCAACCCCCGTGACTCAGCAGAGGTCACTAATACCACGATGAAATTAAACCCTGATTACATCCATGCTGGTGCGTTAAAAATACGCATGCGGAGGAGTGGTCGAGTGAGAACCTGTAATAGTAACATGGACCAGTCATGCAACACTTTCATTCCCAACACTGTCATGTCAGAATGAAGCAAGATTCTAATGTGTTTGGCACCGCGTCTAATTAAGCTAAGGATAAACGTAACAGCACGAACTAATTTAACCGTTAGTAGCAGATAAATGTACTCTGATCTTTGTAGTTTTTAATTATTATGGGATGACCAGAAAGAACCGTCAACTTTCGAAGGCTTTTTTTTCACATTCGCTTGAAAATGCTGCTAATTTTGTGCAGAATACACAAGCATGGGCTTTAAGGATTATAATTTCGTTCGCAAGCTCACAATTTACCCACTGTATCTAAAAATGCACAAAGGCATCGCTAGAGAATTTTTAGCGAGTCAGTAGAGAGGTGAATAGAAAACTGTTTGGGTTTTAGAAATAAATCAGCTGTAAGACTATGGGAATCACACTGACGACGCGTCATGACAAAGACCACGTGAGTCTGGATCTGCCGATAACGCGAGCATTTCAAGACAAACTGTTAGGCCTATGTTTGCAAAAAAACTCGGTGCCGTCAAACCACCATTGCCAGTTTTCCTCAGTGGCGTCCAATTACAAGCCTCCACACACAACCCTACATGCCGGTGTGCGCTCCCGATGTGTTGATAAGGTATCTCGACTACTTCTAAATACTGAAGCAAGCAATGCACAATGTTCAATAAAATGCATCTGCTCTGAGGAAGGCAATGACTTTGGCAGTGCTCCCGCAACGTCGTCTCAGAATATGAATTCGCGGGTAGACCATTTGCAGTCAAGCTAGATGAAAATCCGCAAAATCAAAATTAAGTGCATCTAGGCTAAAGAAGAAGAGTCGAAATCAAGGTAAAATAATTATTTTAAGCAAAGCAAGTAGGGACAAAAAAGCAAACTAAGGTGTGATTGTATGAGCAGGCTCTGCAGTTTGGGATGATTGCACAGTAGATGCCACCAGTGCTTGCTTGCATTAAGTTCCAAACCGCCTGGTGAGATGTGTGTATTGACAGGTTGCTCTAGCCTCTTAGAGGGTAAATTCTTAAGATTTTATTTAGCACGTATGGTATTTACATTCGCCTGGATGCGATTTGTGGTTTGCACGGATGTGCAGGTAATTTGTGTTCAGTAATGAGTGCGAATAATAAGGTCAACTAGCAATGAGTGTGGGTTGTTGCGCATGTAAGTTGGTTTGCAGTAGGACATCCACAATAAAATTAAACATGCTGCTGACAAAGTCACTTACGCCCCAATTTGGCTTGTCGCACCAAAGACAAGCGAATTACGGATGGCTACGGAGCAGCACGCTAATGCGCAGTACCTCATTCGACATTAAAAAGCGGCGTTGAGTCAATTAACTGCAGCACGATGAGGATACGCAGCGGATTCCGACCTTGAGCACGTCTGCGGCTACGACACTGCCAACAGCAGCGAACACGAAACTGAAAATGTGATCACTAGTTAGCATGCATTTAGGTTGTTTGCCAAATTTAAAGATATATTTCCATTTGACCGCAATTATGAATTACACGAAAAATGCGCTTTCATGTTAATCATTTGATGCACACTTGCATGCACAATTATGCCTAGAATTATTATCTTTAAGCTAAAAATTATCCCACAGATGCCTAATCAAGTCTACATAAAAACATTAATTTCGATTACTCAAGCATTCATCTCTACATACTCAGTTAAACATGCATGCATGATTAATGGTAATGTCATTCTTACTCAACAAAAGACCAAAATTAATCTTATCACCAGAATGTTGCGTAGGTAGCTACGCATTTAAAGCTAGAATTTTCGGTTCGCTTAAGTTTTATGCACAAACTTATACAAATGCTCAAATTGTTTGCTCAGAAAACACTTTACTTAAGGATGGCTCAGTCATCATGCCATTTAATAGGATGCATGCCGCAGTAATGGGTGAAGATTCCAGAGTTCTTTGCCAACACCTAGTCACAAGTCACTCGATACGATCGAGTTAAGCCTGTGATTTTGCTGATTTTGCGAACTTCATTTAAGCATTAGATTTCCCTTGCCTTAGGCAAGTCGATCGCTTTAGTAAAGAAATGCAAGTTCAATCACGTTGTGGTGAAAACGTCGTGTGCAGAGTGTGATGCGTCAGGCAGTGGGTGAAGTGATTTAGGCGTGGATGTGGGGAGGCAGGCAACTGCGAATCAAATGCGTTCATGTGCACTCATCTGCTACATCGCCAGATGATGCTGTGAAGCAAGCGCGATCGCTTTAACCTCAAGCATCACTAGCACACTATCCTCTCTCTTCGGAGAGTGGGATGCTATGGAGCATATAGCAAAGAATTTTCTAATAAGGCGTGCTCACATGAACTGTACACAATTGAATTAAGCAATTCATTGTGACAGGCAAACTGAGAGTTTCTGCTCTCTCTTTCCATTTGTAAATCGGAAATAGGTATTGCACTTTGTTGCCATCTATGCATCTATAACTTATCTTGTTCACATGTACGCTATTTACTTCGAAATCACATCCCAAAAGAGTTGGGCAGCTAAACTAAATCCCAACGACAATTGCTGCGGATAAAATGGTAGTATTTTTGCGAGCCGAAGCAATCACTATCAAATACACTTGTGCTGTACGAGTGTGCTTAGAAAATCCAACCTCCTCAACACATTGCTCACGACTGCGGGTTCGAAAATTCGAATAAAATGACAGCAGTAGACGCCTAAGATTTGAGGAGTTGGCAAGCATTTCGGATGTCGAGTGGTTGTTAAATTTTGACCCTAGCGTCTACCAGCTTCATCTCTAGTTGATTACCATGAGAGCTACACCGCAATCGTTCATTAATGGCAAACCCATCTCACAGGTGCGTAGAAAGCTTGCCAATGTTTCCCATGGCACCTTTCCTCTTTGTAAGCCCTCCATGTATTTAATATGTAAGGCTACGTGTGTGCATGAAAGTGCTTTTATCCTCCCACTTGTGACATCCAGATCTCTACCGTCTCGTACAAAACAATACCTTAAGAATATTTCCGTATAACCTTGAAATCTTCTTTTGGCTCCCTTTTTTCAATCTATGGATCCGATTTCGCCAAGTACCCTTTAGAGTATGCTCCCCTCTCATGCACCCACAAGCCACAGATGGGCTCGCCGGTGGATATTCTTGCCCTGACGTGGTAATTGTCTACAAGTCAGGAGTCTACAACTTTGAGGAGAGAAGTCAACTGCGCAAAGTCTGCTATCTCTACTGCCCGGATGTCAATATTTACTTCATCTTCTTTATCGGTTTGCCGCGAACTTTGCTAGACAATGTATTCCAACGAGGCGGATTTAATATGACGCTTAATAGCAGAGCAGAAAATAAACTATAAACATGCTCCCAATACCCATCGAGGACGGTGGAAATGCTTTCCAGGGAATTGCAAAAATATGATGGCCTACTTGACGCCGAAAACGTTCCACGCATTCCAGTGGGCTGTTTGATTTTGTCGACTCTACAAACCCATCCGCGTCTTTCTTGATGACGACTATGCCGTCAATACCAAAAAGTTATTCACATTTGTACGTAGCCTAGCACCGGAACTTTGAGAAAATATGAACTACGGTTGTGAAGTGATTGCGAATCCTATCTTCCGGCACACCAGTCCGTAAAATAAGAAATGCGTTTATTCTCGCAATGAAGGATGGGCTGCAATAAAAGTTACACTAAAAGCGTATGCATTCCTCAACTCAGCACCAAGACTACTTTCCCTGTTTGTATCATGGCTATCTCTATTGGCAGGACTGCGTTCTACCTTCGAACGGTCATTGCCATCACGAAAACTAGTCGTCATGCAAAAGCGTGGCAATTTAGACTGGAGGAAGGTAGAACTGTCAATTTCATTGAGAACAATCAAGAGTGAATGTGGGGCTTATCATAAGGATCACTTCACGTTCACATTCTAACCCAATCTCTCTGACGGAACGTCCCCACCTAACTTTGTTGAAGATGGGCTTCTAAAGCTTAGTGGTGTTAAGAGAGCTTAAGACAGCGGCGATCTAGTATTTTACACGCTCATGTACTTAGCATCCTTACAGAGTCGCAGTATTGTAGGCGCGCGATACCTACTAATTATTTTTTACTACATAGCGGCGAAAATCGTTAAGTATGCATATTCTTGCCTTTTACTCATTGTGAATCAAGAATAATGCGGATGGTGGGTGAAAGATTTCGAAGCGTTACCTTGTATAGAGGTGAAGATGGGTAACTCCGATGAATAATCAGCGAGGATATTAATCGTCCCTTATCGGAGAAATTTTTGATTAAATAGTTATTTGAATGTCTAAGCATTTGCAAAAATCAAAGACATAAGATTAAATAAAAGTTGTACGGCTTCTTTTAAAATATCGTATATCTAGGTTTTTTCCAAATCAGCATATATTTGAACAATTCTGTCGAGAAAACACGGTTCAATGCTTGAGGGTAGATCAAATTTAACAGCGATGGAAAACTGTATTGCCATAAATATCACGAATTCTAAAGTAGACTACTCGTTTAATTAAAGCTTAATATAAGCGTTCGAAATACGGCTAAGAGACCAATGCTTTTAGCAGAATTATTGCTATCAGCAAATGCATGCAGTACCTTAAAGCCTATTTGAGGCAAATACTTTGGTGCTCTTGCAAGCAAAAGACACGAAAAATGGTAAGGATGCGAACTCACGATAGCATACTCAGAGTTCATACATCAATCGCTGCTTCAATGTGCATACTATGTTGCAGCCCACAACTCGTCTGTTAGTTGCAAACGCTCGAGACTTCAACTTTTATTTATTTGTAATTTTTACTTAGATGTATGTTTCTGCATGGAAGTCTATGACATTAAGAAAGGCATACTACCCATGAAAAGCGGTAATGTATGAACCAGGCAATATTACAAAGAATCCCACAAGAACATTTCAGTATTTGTGCATCTAGTTTAGATCCATAAAGTAAGCAAAATGGTAATATTTATAGTTTTAACTGGCACTATGGGGTGGTTGTTTGAGGTAATGGCGGATGGGTAAGTGCATTTAGAATTTTAGGTAAACTAGTGCATATGCGTGAATCGAAATGCATATAGGTGGCAGCAATTTGTGAGCTCCTATAGGACGGGATGATACTGCATTGAACAGCGGCAAAGCCAAATCGGTGCTTTAAGTTAACTCTACACTGACCTAGCCGTATCTATCCAAGCCCGCCTTGCTTACCCTATCGCATCATACCTGATTCTTAGTGGTTGTATAGGTTGTAGCATCGGTAGTTGCATGGTTATATGCTTCCGCTTTTGCAGCCCTCTGATTGGTTTTTAAACGATAATTAAGGTGGTCTGAGGTGGAGCTAAAATAACAAATTTTATGCTAATTTCACTCAAATTAAAGCATAGCTGCACGGAGATTTCCACGGCAAGGAGACTTACAATAGCTTATTTATGCTATCACTTGCCATGAAAAAGGTTTTGCAATATTCCAATCAGAATGTAAAAATCAGTTGTTGTTGCAAAGCTTTCAATTAAACTGCCGAATTCGCAGTTACATCTTGCACTTACTCTAAAGAAATCAGGTCGTGCTCTTGATAGAGATGATGGTGATGCTGTCTTTTGACGAAGCGGGTATCCTCCGCTCATAAGTGCCTTTATGGTGCATTAATGATTTGATTAGAAACGCCTAGGGCATTTCCTTTTTCCCAACGTAGAATTAGGCCTTTAATGGTGTTTTAAGAGCTAAACAAAAGAAGATGTGCCATGTTCTGTACTTTGTTATTTGAAACTCAAAATGCGTAGGACAGAAAGATGCAACGCAAAGTAGGGGGCTTGCTATATCTACAAATTTTAAGCGTTTGATTAACTGCCTGATAGGGGAGATGCTCATAATTGTAACGGATCATTGGACACTCACCTAATCAAAAACTGTGTAGGAAAAGGAAAGTTTAACTGCATGCCATTGCGAGGAACAAAGGCAGTACGATACCGGAACACAACACAGAGAAGAGAATGCATATAGTAATGCAGCCGCTACTTCTTGCAGATGGGCCGAGGAAAGACAGGTGATGTTGCATTGCGTGCCGCCGCAGCTTTGGCATAGAAGGGATTCCACACCTCGTATTAAATCTTAGCCGGAGAGTTGATTTTATTGAGCAATGCAGATAGACAGATATGGCAAGGAGGCTAAAACTTTTCCTAGGGAACGGATTATGGGGATCTGAAGTGGCGTCAAATTGTCTAATCCCCAGTTCTTACAACTTTATCGATGCAAACATTTATCCAAGTGATGCACAGCAAGCTTTGGAACAAACTCCCATTCTTCGAGCATTTTATCAGAGTTTTTTCCGTTTTGACTTTGTCAGCGCCTTTAGGACGACAGAAAAGGTATCACCTAATACAGGAGTGAGAATCAAACAACCTCTATCATCAGCTCAAGTGCAGCAGAAGTCACTGTCGTGGCCTTGCTACTTATATTGTAGCCACCGATCTTAAGTTTAGGCCAGTTAGCATGTTTCCGTTTATGGATGAGAATTATCTGCATTTATAGACCTATCATTTCTACATTGACTGTTTTAGTGTGATTCGCAGCCAGCTCTCGTGCACGTTTGTGCTGCCGATTAGCCCCTTGCATGCCTTAGGCATGCTTGTTTCATAGAATCTCTTCCTTGCTTCCACCAGTTCGACCACTATCTTGGCGGCGTGGTCGGAGGGAGGTGACATTGATATATCAAGCTCCCTTTAATTCACTGCCTTACTTCTACATTTTGGCTCCATTTTGACCACATTTACGTCATTCACTCTTCAAGTCAGTGGGGTGTCTCTCCTCCCTCTAAGGCAAAGCAAATGATGAGACCAACATGGTAGCCAAGGTAGGATGAATAACTTCATTTTTAAGGGTGAGCAAGGTAGCTCATGCGACATGGTAAGGAACACAATAACAGAGTTTCCACTCAATAAATCATTCCTAAATTACCTAAGCTGCTGATGAAAGCACCCCTGAGTGTGGTACACGATTGGCATAATAACGTGAGACAATGTAGAGCACTCAGAATGGGAGGTCTCATTATGATGTTTGGATTTTTCTGCAACAACTTGGCATTTCAGAGCATGAATTACTGACTGATGACGAAGGACAGAAGAAAAGTTCTAATTACAGACATCCGCAGCACAGTGATATAACGTAAGGCGATGTGATCTTGATTGCTTTAATGGTTAATACGACAACCTAGATTTGACACAGTGTAAAGTGTTTGGAAACGAGTCACATGAGTAAAACTTTCAAGAAATCGAGTTAGAAGCGCAAAACAGTTTTGCTCTTTAAAGGAAGATGTTCTTCAAGAAAACTTTAATACTCCCCCTTGACTATCCGCATAAATGGACGGATATTACTCATCCTGACATGGACCGATGCACCCATGTTAACATTGTCCCCGCAGTCGTCAAAGGGCACCAATCAGAACGAGCCAAATCAACTGGCGTTGAGGTGCGCGACAAAGGTTGATGCAGTCGTTGAAGTTGAATGAACCATCCTCTGCCTGATACCGCACTTCCATGGTAATGAAATTTTGCTGTCTACAATGGACGGAAGGACATTTTTACCAGTTTGTTTCATAAGTCATAGAGTCATTTCCGGTTTGCGTAGCCTTGGACATTTCCATAAATGCATTGGAACCTCCACGGTTGAGCAAAATTTGTATGGAGAATGTTCAACTCAAGCATCAGGGTCTACACCACATATCTTGGTCTCTGACAAGCCAAATGTTGTAAGTGTACTGAAGCAATCCTAAAAATTCTTCACATCTTTTTTGGTGTTAAATCGTCTATTTTTGCATGCATCCACTACCTTTGTTTGCTTTGTACCAATCACGTAAATCCTTAATCACCTTATCAAGTCGGCTTCCTATTATGCAGTCTGGGCTACTTGTATCCACCACAACCGTAAAATTGCCCATTCCTAATGCAATTTAATGACAAGCGAGATGCCAATCAAAGGTGTTAATGACCAGGAAGGAGCCTTGCACAGTGAATAAGTGCAAAGGCTGCTATACGGTAGAGAATGGTAGGGTAAGGTCATCAATTGCAAATGTTTTGCCATGGCTGAGCCTCATATCATGGCAGTGTGCTCTAAGTCCTATGTATGGAAAGATACTCGAGAGTTTCATATCGCAGCTCACTGCACACTGCTTCGCTCACACAGGCGTAGTCTATCTTCTGTGCTACCTAGATTATCGGCACCCCAATGCTTGCAAAGTAAATCATCCATCTCTTGCAATTACTGCAGAATGAATCACTTGTTAAATAGGAAAACAATTTGTTGGTCAGACAAACTTAATCGCTACGCATCCTGCTTTGCCAAATCTACTTGAGTTATTTCAAACGGCAACTTTGTGCTTATACCATCGTGCCGTGCGAAATCATGTAGGCCGAAAACCTACTATTAGGGAGGAAGGGCTCAGCTCTACCATTTGTACAAGCTGCGAGTTCTCTAAACACGCACCAGCAAATAGTGACATGGGTCACGAAATCTACAGATAATTTGAATTATTCCTTTCCGTCACGATTTTGATTTCAAGGAGGGAGTCAACTGCGCGCATTTTGCTCTGGCTCCTTCGTTCAGCATTTATCTCGAGCTATATGGCTAAACCAAAGGAAGTGTTTCACTAGTTTTTCATTTCAAAGTTATCTGACACGAGAATGCCTAATTGAAAGGAGTTGTGGATGAGTAATATGCTCTTTCAAGAGTGGGAGTTGAAAGGTCCCATTACTTTGAAAGCGGGAATTAGGACAGAACATTGACAACTGGTTTACTGGTCGACTGGTTGATATTTAACATACAGCTTAAATCATTTTAAACTAATAAACTAGTTTGAACGATCAGTTAGGCCCACATTCTTTATAAAGTCGAAAGTTGCTCTTTAGAATCTTTGTTGCCATTAGCTGCATCCGCTTTCTGTTTTGTGATCTTGTGCCCCTTCGTAAGAACCACGTGAACCATGATGCCTGCCATGAAAAGTTTGCCATGGATTTTCCATCAGCATTCACAAATCAGTGATGTAAGACTTGTAGAGGTCAAAAAACTGATATGAAAGCTAAGAGGCAGTTGAGCATAATTGAGACAATATATGCATAGTTAAAAAAATAACATTTAAGACCCTTACCACTTTATCCTTAAGCATTAAGGGTCCCTTTGACTCTAGATAAACATGCCTTCCTTACAGAAGTCTCCATTAATGACGTGCATAGTTAAAGCAAAAGGGCACGCCAAACACTTCGATATCGCCCCGTAGTTTCATTCAGCCCCACCCATTGTCCCGGCGTCTTACCTTGACCTTAGCGGGTTCAGCTAGAACACTTAAGACACGTCTGTACCCCACTGCAGGCAATAGTAGACACAGTGAAGGTTGAAATTTTAATCACTAAAATGAGGAACTACGGTAGCCTAAGCATCGTATTATGTCTGAAATCGCAAAATACGCTTCTTAGTTACTGTCAAAGTGGCTTTATTGAAAAATTGCTGCTTTAGACCATATTTCAGTCAGATAACCTAGCACAATTGATGCGCATCGAGCAAAATACAAGAAATGGCAGCACTGACAAGCTAGCAGATTTGTATTTTAAGGCATTTTAAAATCATAGCCTCTAATAGGCTGGTTCACCAAGATATTCATCTTAAAGGAGATTTTGTTCTTTAGCGCGATAAAGTTTTGCATATACTTCTACACAATCTTCAACAATAATATATAGTGCTATATTGAAGGTGCCTTTGCCTTTAATGTGAATATTCTTCCAGTGCTTAATGTCAACGTCTTCAAGATTTATGAAAAAGGTTGCAAAGGCGGCACGTTAAGTAGCAATCTTTAACATAATCGCGAAGGCTGCAGTGCTCGAAGTATTGGAAAACGGACGCAGAGCTTCAAGTGGAGAACGAGTGGCTTAATAATAATTTCAATTAGGTAAAACTTAAAAGGATAAAGCATAAAGAAACAAGCCGTGGCATATTTTTGAGCTCCGAGGGCGTCACATTCAAATGCATGACATGCCTCTATCATCCAAAGTGCCAGCATTCCTCCTTTCCTCTCTTCCAAGTTCCTGCACATGTTCTGCCTATAGTAATGCCATGATACCGCCGGTTTTAAAACTGCTTTACCAAACGCTTAGAGTCAAAGCCTCACACTTAATGGAGGGAAGATTGGAAGGACTTGAGACTTGCAAAAGGTGGCAAATCCAGCTTTCGACGCTAATTCTACTATTCAAACATTAACAAGCACTGCTTGGACCCAATGGCATCCGATTTTGCTTAATTTTAAGGTTGTGTGATCACTTTAAAAACAGCTTGATTAAAACACTGGATTAGTAGGCCAACTTAACGAAAATCCGTTGTTGCATAACAGAAACCTGTTAAATATATTGGCGCAGATTCAACAACTTAGGCCATTTGACCAGTGCTAAGGTAATTTCTTTAAAGTAAGCTTTGATTCATGAGAAATTCTTAAACGATTTTATTAAGTACCTCTAATCGACTGATTTTAAGAGAAAACGGACTAGGGCTAATAAAAGTGGACCTGTAATCATACCAATCCCCGAACAAGTTTGGGTACGTATAAATTAGTAAATATATGCATAGCCCCAAGAATTACATTTCCATGTGGCAACTTTTTAGGCCTTGGAACGGTACGGTGGATGGTGGATTTACTAGCCTACGCGTAGATCGTCCATAGTGTCGTCATTCTGTTGAATCGCGATTTAAATTTATTTAAAGGTCACCCTCATGTTGCCTATTGGTTAAAAAGCGTTGGTAAATAAAAGGATAAATATTGTCAACTCATATTGATGGCAGCATATCAAGTAGTGCATAGATTAGTTCAAAAGAGGAATCGCCTAATTTGTGAGGACAAAAAAGAAATATTACCTTAGTTTACTCTAAAAATTGTGTGCCGCTTATGGCTCGAACCTTGTCATTTAGAAATGAATGCAAGCATTCCGTTAATTGCTAATTAAATGAAAAAAAAACGCTGCAAACTTATATTTTACTCAGCAATATACTAATCTGTGTGACCACTTCAGTCTCTGTGAACATGCTAACGCTCCGCAGCGGGTATTGCCTTCAGTATCTCCCAGTCCTCCACCGCATCATTCGTATATGGCTCTTTCCCACCACTACAGATACTGTGTTTATCCACGGCATAAAAGAATGTAGTCAACCCTACTGTATAGTTTGGCAAGCATTCAAGGTTTCTACGGCGTAATTTTGGTGGGTTTAGGGTCTTCGAGCCATATTAGTAGCTGCCCAAGCTTTTCTTTATAGCTGGACAACATTCTCACTTCGTTTTATGATGTCATTCGTCTTCAGAGAGGTCTCAAGGCGTTGCAGAGTGCAGAGTCACACTAAATTCAGAGTCACTTGATTTGTGATACATTACTAAAAATGATGGGCTCATTTTAAAAGTGGCCAGAAATATGGCATTGATGAGACAAATTAGCTTCATCATTAGCATTGCAGACCAAACGTCCTTCAACATTTCTTAGTGTTCACGCCATGTTCAGGATGCAAGTCAGAAGCCTAATTCACGTAGAGTATGCTAGCAGAATAAGAAGAGGCGTTCTTTTTAATTAAGAGGTCGTCTCAACGGGATTGTTTACACTACATTCATGACCATTAAGAATGGCATTCCCCAAAATCCATAGGGGTGTCTAAATCAAGCCAGTAAACAGACAAGCTATATCAGTTCTACCCTACCTAATAAGTTTGAATTCTATCGACTACGAAAAACCTTCTTCCCACCTCAGTGCATTCTAATCATGAGTTCGTAACAATTTAATCCATGGAAAAATACAAATTTACAATGCAAGGGTCCATTGGGATCAATTGACGCTTCTCCCAGCCCGTGGCTGGCTAGCATTGCAGCCGAGTAAACTCTGTTTCACTTTTAGGCTGAGAATTTAGGTTTCCTTCAGGCCTAATCATTTTCGATTTAAGAACCCTATCTTACATATCAAATGATAGCGGATTAGCACGCCAGTAAAACAGTGCTATTTGCTGCTCGCATCATCGCTCCATCTGTACCGCTGTACGTTTCGAAACTTGGCACAACGATTTGTATACCACACTTGAATGTGCGATTTGGCTATGTTAAATCGCGCTGCCAGCCTCTCACGCGTACTCAGGTTGGGATATTTGTTCACTGCGAACAGTTTCTCTGACTCATGCAGCTGTTCTAGTGTGCAAACTGCCTGCTGGCGGTTGGATGGACGTTGAGCTAAAGGAAAGTAACAAAGTATAAAGTAGACTGCAATGATACCGAGCGTAATCGTCCACAGAATAAGACACCGCATTCGGTACGGCCTTGCCATTGATGTCATTAAGTGCAAATTGGACACATGCGGACGAGTAATTAACATTCAAGGTAATAAAATCCATATTAATAGCATAATGTATATGTGTGTATGCATCGTGGCGGTGGCCAGCAACATGCAAGTCATGCTAGAAAGGGTTGCAGTAAAGTTGCTCGCTTCAGCTAAAGTGTGAAATCTGCGAAATTCTGGTGCCGGACACATAAACGGGGCTACTACATTTCTGTGAAACTTACTCTTTGATGACAAAATTATGGCGGATTATAATGTCGCACGTTCTTTACATAATCATCCAATTTAATCCGAGTAACCGCAGTGTGGGATACGATCTCGGCCGTTAACTCAATCGTTCCCCCCATGCGTTACAGTGGTACTTGTTGGAGAATCAACTGCTAAAATGCTTACATGACTGCATGACTGCATCTTCGAGTCTATTAACGCTAATGGCATTACTTCCATTCTGCAGAAGGGAAACCTCAGGTAAACGGTGCTGAGAGAGCATCAACCCCGTCCAATTCAGGCGCTCATGGCTGCAGTGTAGGAGCTGAGCGAATGTGGGCATTTGGCGTTTGAGGCATAAGCGAATCGAGTAAATCAATAAATTTTTCAGTCCTACTAGTTTTCAGACCGCTTTGATTTGTATGGAGATGGTTTACACAGACCCACACTTGAGGCTAGTGGTGATGCTTTCTCGAAGCGACGATGATCTAAGTGAGCAGATAAGAGGTATCTAGGCAATAAAGAGGTAAAAATATAGTTAGTAATACTAGTACAGTCATCATTCACTGTACTCGTCAGCACCTACCAGAGTTTCTCAAAAAATGCGCCTGAATTTATGAAACTTGTTTCCACCTTACCATGCTTTGATAACCCTAGCAGACAGCTCCTCCATTTACCATAGCCTTCATTTTGCTTAGATTTTGTCCATTACGATGCTTCTAGGAATCAAAACAGTTCTATAGTCGTCCCTGCTCTATACCCATTCCTTAATACGATCACCCACCTCTCACACGACTTCCATACTCTTTTAGACAGCAATGAATGAATAATAGAATGATTTGGATATAGGGCTATTAGCTCTCACTTGAGGCGGTTGATATCTACAAACAATGGACTTGTTGTTAGGACCACCATGTTAGTGCCGAGGCCAAAAGCATGTCTCTTGACCCCTCCCTTCCCCCCAAGTCGCAGAGTTTGATGGGTCGATGTAATAGACTGTAGCCTCCACAATCGCCCTCTCCTACCTCACCCATCCTGGCACACCTGTGAAGTATTAGGATTGCAGTTACTCATGCTCCAAAAGACCTCAGCCCAACTGACCCTGAAAATCATTTTTAATAGACCAAGCCAGACTGTGCCATTGGGACAGCGCGCATGGGCACAAATTTGAAAAGCCAATTGTATTGCTGTCCCTGGGGATTGCTGCATCAGGTGCAAATGTTAGAAGCGATTCGTGCGTTGGAGGGACTTTACATTTTGAATGTTTAAAATAACTTCTTGCCTATTCTCCCAACTCCATGAGTCACGCCTCTTAAATTCCCCTCGTCCGGTTCCACTCCGTCCTATGTTAAAGGCTGCTGCATTTGCTGCGAACTCATGCCCACTACCAACACGAAAGGAACTGCTTAGTCAAATTTATTGTAGTAATATTGCCGTTGCTGGTGTCGTGGGACAAGTGCGGCATAGGACGAAGATATCCTTGATGGATGTTGAAGATCTGAATTGAAATTCTGCATCACTGCATTTGATAGGCCAGGGTACATGTGTGGCACTGATCTGCTGAAGGCGTGGGAAGTTCCTTGGACTGTGCTCCTTGTGGAGTTAGGCAAAGAAGAAGTACCATTGAAAGGAAGCAATGGTTGCCGTAATTGATAAGGCATGCATGGGGAAGCTGTCGGCAGCACATGACTTTGGCTCGCATCTAGACAGGATGTTCCGTCGTTTCGTCGGTATGGAGTTTGCAAAAGAATATTCTATTAATTGAAGCCAGTTTTCAAGTAAACACTAATCAATTCATTTAACGTAGATCAACACATTAAGGGACTTAAAAGTGATATTTGGGTATAAGGATGGAGAGATTGGCCCTCACTGACATCCCTGGGAACGAACTTTCTAATGGCAAGCGTGACGACTCGCATGAAGCAGAAAATTAGGACTGTAGGCTCTGATATACTTTTTGTTGGTAACGCAAACTTTATTTAACCAGTAAGGTTTGCGTTGCAATAATGAAGACTGCTGCAAAAGAGAAGGAGGTAAGATGGATTTAAATTGGCGGGAGACCAAGATTGCGAAATATCCGCTTCTCAAGAGTTGTAGACGTCATCAGTGATGGTATTTCACTTTGTCAATGAACGCCATGGTGTGGGTGCGAAGTCAAATTTTAATTGGGAAATCGCAAGAATTTGCCCGGGATGCGTCAAATGATGATTTCTCGCCCCATCAGACGTGTGTAGTGTGGAGTGGATGCTGCCCATAGTGGGTTGAGTTGAGTTGATATCTGTGCAGATAAAGGAATAGGAGATTAGCCAAAGTCTCTCCTCACAAGCGCAGAATGATCGCATTGCAGAGAAAATGGCGAAATGTAGGTAGGGCTACTGGTAAATAAAAGCAGAAGCCAGTAGCAACTAATGAGTAGAGAGCTTAGAATTCTCATTGCTGTTTGCCGCAGTATAAAATCTGTCGTTTTTGAATTGCCTCATTTTGAGATAGAACTAAATTAGTATGGTAAACAATCTGCATTGTCTGCACTGGCGTTGCCATTGGTGGATAAAGAGATGTTTGAACGGATACAAGGTTAGTGGTCGAAGTCATTGGTGCAAGAGACTACAAAGAAGCGAAGGAAACAAGTCACAAGTTGAGCCATCGCTACAAATCTTGCATTGTAGAGCCCTTTTAAATCCTGTTTATGATGTGTGAGGACCTGTTCGACTAGGCGGCTCATCCGATATTCCGTCACTAACTTAAAAGGGTCAGAGCAGTGAGTATACTTCTTTTTGTAAGAGGAAGACAAATATGCATCAAAATTGGCTCAGCCAAGGAGGACCACAAATAGTTTAATAACAAATGACTCTGAAGTCTAAAAATAATTTACCGAATTGAAGGCAACTGCAGGGGATCCTTCGTGTGATGACACACTCACCACTGCGTTCCGTAATCTGGTAACCTCCACTAAGTTGCGTGTAGCATCCCAGCAGATGCATGTAAGCACACTAACTCATTTCTTTATTTCTTTTCCGTCTGTTTCTCTTTTAACTCAAGATAATCAACCTTCTCTTGCACATTGCAATGGGACTGCATGCCGTGAAGGTAAGATCATAATCGTTCGGAGGGATATTAGGAAAGTTATGGATCAAGTAAGTGAGGCGGCATTACTTTCCCACACCAAATGAGGTATGAAATACCCTCAAGGGCATGTCCTGCGCTATCAGATTCAAGGTTCTCTCCTCCTGCGAGACTACAAATTGAAATCTCCTGCATCCAGTTTTGACCTCTAGCATGAGCTCTATCATGGACAGCCCATCAGACCATCGCGACGCTCAAACCACATCGTTCCGAAGGTCATGTAGCGCATGCCCTAGGTTTGTGTAGAGTGCAATTTTTATTTTTCTCTTGATTAACGGCTTGAAAAATGCAAGTCAGTCGATCGACAAATAACTTACAAATAGCAGGTGTCCTTGAAAAAGAAATTGAAAATGAATTGATGTAAATGAGATCACTGTGATTAAAACGGCTACGTTTGGTGGGATAGCATTGTGTCAAAATGAATGGCCTACTCTGAGACGATGCTTTGAATATCGCCAATACTCATTCACCAACACACTGAATTACCTTGTCGCATCCACCTCTTAGAAGTGAGCCCAGCTAGCGCACACAGTGACTATCCGATCTCCATGCAGCAAAAAAGTAAGAAAAATTTGGTGTTCAGGAACTAACCAACTTGCGCTAAATTCGTAAAACAGACCTGCTGCAGCCACGTTCACGGCATTTATCGTACAATTTACAACATCGCATTCGAAGTGCTAGGGAAGCAATACCTTGGACGGTAGGCTACAGCTCATATCTATGTCAGTTGTGCATGCAAACAAAGGCAGATCCCACAGGTCTGCTCAGCATCTCAAATATGCTTTAATAGATAAAATGCATTCTCTCGCCCTAAGAAAACGCTGCTGCTCTATTGGACTACCGCTTGTGAAGTAAACGATTATCACTTCTTCGAGTAAATTAAAATCAACTTTTGGATTAGGTTTCATCTAGTCCCTTAAAATGTAAGCCATCAGATTTGTAGGTGATTCCGAACAGACGTCGATGAGTGCTTGTTGCGGCTTGTGAATTGCACTACGATTTATGAAGGCTAGAGGGGACATCAAGTATAGTCTTTTAAGAAAGGGAACTACACCCACTATAGACTGCTAACAGTTAGAAGGTGGGTATCCTATGGTTCCTTTGCTGGTTTCCTGATCGCCTAAACATACTTGCACTGCTACTCCTTTATATATCGTCCATCTATCTCTCTGAATTCACATGGAATACGAAACATTGATTTTGAGATTAAAGATTTGAAGCTAAAGAATATGTTACACAGTGTAACCAGTCCCATCTTCCTCCCTTCGAATCCTACCTTTACACCTTTGTAACGAGCAGACATTCGTTGGAACTGCAACCACTAAAAGTAAGCACTGGCCGACGTGCCACACGTAGAATCCACTACTGTCCTAATTGTCCATCCAAACGCCAGACACACATGATACGGCGGATCAATATTTCGGAGGAACTTGATGCGGGTGTCGTTGCATGTACTGAGGTGTGAATAAGTGGTATTCCAGAAAGGAGCACAGCGTGTCTGGTTCAGAAGTTAACTTCATGTGCAATTCATTAGATCAGCGTTTAGCTGGAAAATGCCACCCAAGTGCCATCCGTCCGAAAGACGAGCGTCTATTAAGTTCTGCTTAGAACTGCCAGCAATGTTTGATTAAAGGGAGATGCATTTAATACTTTTTAGGAGCCACTACAAGTGCGCCTAGTGCAAGTGATTTACTCACTTTTGTTAGGTGAAGGTATGGCAGTCAAGATGTAAATTCAAGTAGAGAATTTGCATTTTCTGGTTGGAATTTGTGACTCTGCCGGTGACACTGATCGCAGTAATCGTGGATTGGTGAGGCATAAGATTCAACTGCCACTGTTTTATTAAAAGTTTCAACGACCCAGCAAGTGTAGCGAAATTTGAATACTAAGCCTTTGCAAAACCTTTGCTACATGACAAATTTCAAAATTTAGTTTAAGCGTTGATGTTTTGAGCGTGGTAGCGTGGTCAATTGCAGAAATGACAGGAAATCGGTGCAACTGTAGGAGATTTTTTATTAAAGAGAAATGACTATAACCTGTCCAATTACAGTAGTCTGCTGTGGCTCTTAAAATGTGGGTAGAACCCTAAATGCGCTTGTGGTTTTCGTTGAATAAGTTTAAATATCAGACAATTCCTGGTCACCACGCATTCTCAGTCAACCAAACTTGCAATACAATCACTTTATTTCATGGAAAAGGGATATATTTTGTTTGAAATGACAGCTATTTCTAACTACCTTCTTTCAAATCCTTCTCGCACGAAATAAGACGAGGCTTCAACGCCTACAGACAGCTCAAGCATTCCTCTTAGGCACGAATCTTGAATCGAATCCGAACAACCAAAAATTCATTGGCCTGAAAGCTGTTAATCCTTGTTGACACGGCTGGCCACCACTCCAGATTACCCATCGAAAGTTTTACGAGGCTCATGAGAGTGTTCACATGGAATCAGATGTCTTCAAGCGAGTTAAGTCTTATATTTTCATCTTGTATCTGCATTCATGAATCACGGATCAATCACAGGAGCAGTAAACGAACGATCAGAACCTGAGTTGTTCCACTGCTATAAAGAGCTTAGTTTCATGTCTCTCACTCGATATTTTAATGAATGCAAAACAGAGCGCGCACTACTTAGGAATGATAACAACTTTGGCGCTCCAAATCGGTGACCATATAAACTTGGCCCAGCCACGACAAAAGGCATGCAGCGTGCTTCATGGCAAAAGTGTTTGCATTCTCTTCCTCAAAATAAATGCTCCGCCTAAGTAAAAACCGTGGTTACAACAAAGGGCTTTTCTTGAGTTCCTTATTGTCGTGTAAACACGCAGCGCATTTGAAGGTGTTTTTACGCGGACAGCTACATGTCACCAGACTGTGAGTGAGGGCTCTTGACTTTTAAGACTGGAAAACTTGTAACATTTCAGACAGTAAATCTGCTTATTCTTGGGCAGTTGACATGTTATAGACTTAACTGAAATGCAGCTTTTGTTCCCACCTTGCCGTATATCCATAAGCTCAACTATTATTCAACCGATTTCGCACGTCGCTCGACATCAAGCCACTCGTCACAGTGACGACCTGTCTTCTGCCATGAGTACTGTAAGGGGAGTGTAAAAGAAAAATATGGGAAACGTGCTATAAAATACGGTGTATTTTGATGTGTCTTAAGGCGTAAACCGCTTTCTTAACCTCCAGGTTTGCCGTTTTGTGGGTAATTGTTCGTAGCTGGTTGAGGTGGTAAGAAAACAAGGAAGGACCTCGCATTCTATTTTATTTTTCCTCATTTTTGTTCAAATGCTACGCGTCAAAAAATTGAACGCATGCACTTGGGAAATAAAGGAATGATAACGCAGGACTTAATAATTAAACTGATAAAACAACCAAGATGATAGCACATATTTTTACTTAACAACATCCACTGATTACTACCTAGTTAAATGCACTAGTATTATAACTATCATTCTACCATCCATTGCCCAGCCACATCTTATTAGCTCACATGGATTACCATTGCTTTGAGGAAGGATCACCGCCAGCTTCAAGCGTAGGCCCATGTATACCACCTCCATACAAATCAAAACGGGTTTAAGACTAGTATGACTGTTCTATTTAATAAAATGGAATGTATGCTAAATATTTTGATCTGGTTTTGCACTAAATACTTAATGCTTGCAATGGTTCAGCTCTTACATTGCAGCCATGAACGCGCGAATTTAGCAGGAGTTATATTTCTTCAGTACCATTTACCCGGTGTTTTCTCTCTACCGAGTGAAAGTGATGCTGTTGGCATCAATAGACCTATGAATGTAACTTTTTAAAGTCATTCCGTTTGGCATTATTAACAAAGATTTTGCAGTAATTTCTCTAACAAGTACCATGGCGACGCACGCAGTGCATAATATTTAATGTAAATCAACGGAAATGACCAAAATATGCAAGATCTGGATTTTGCTCGAGGTCGTTCTCAGCAATGAGGTTGCATCATATGCCTTGTTACCTTACTTTATCTTAAGGTTCATCCAGACGCCAGCGCACAGTTTGCATACGAGAACAGCTGCGTACGTTAGAGGAACCATTCGCAGTGAAATAGTATCACGACTTGAGTGCGCGTTAGCAGCCGACAGTGTGAATCGACATTGCCAAATCGGGAATTCAAGTCAAGCTAAGCTAGAGGGATGATGGGGACGAACCAACAACTAGATGGGCTGCAATGATCAACCATGACAATGTCACGCTTTGTACAAATTACCAGCATATATATATATTGTCAGGGCAAGCTTTCTCAGTCTCCATTTATGTGCAGGCTCCTGATGACAGCACATTGGCGCGGTTAGCTACCAAAGGGCCATCTTGACAACAGAAAAAGAACCCATATTGTGTGTGAGTAATACCGATTTGAATGCAGCTGTGCAAACGAAGCAATCGATTGGTGGAACAAACGCACCACACCAAGCACAGAGGTGCGATGAACAAGTGGACGGCTGAAGAGGCGATGCTAAATGTCCCATGCCGTTGTTAGGCTCTCAACGAATTGAGACAATTGGCTGATTTGATGAAGTGACTGACAATCCGCTTCATGCACTTCTATCACGTGTCATAGCTACCAGGATAGACATAAGTAACGTTTCACCCATATGCCTAAGCCTACAATCATGGAAAGTCTTACAAACACCTACTCATTTCTATGTTTAGAACCCAGACCGTGATATAAATCAAACTTGAATCCATGCATACTCATCTTAGCATGTAACGTCCTAGTCTGCTCCCACACCCGTTTTGATCTCGTTTCTAGCGATCAAGCCCTTTCCTATTCTTCCGCATCTACATCCATCAGTCAAATTTTGAAAGCGCGTGATTGTAAGGGTGCAAAATTACGTATAACAAAATTGAAATTAGCACTAAAATCCAACCCACTTTATGCTAGCCTTTTTCTTAAGCAAAATTTATTCGCCCCGTTAGCTATCTTGCACCACCTCACCATTGGCTGTCACATCAACTTCTCGTCACTGGACGCATCGAATTCACATGATGGCTAAATGCAAACCTCGACTGCACTATCTCTTAAAACCATTCAACTCAAAGCTAGTACTGCTGCCAGGTGGAATCAATGCATTTCACTAACACTCGCAATGATGCTAGTCCAACTGCTGTCTACTTCACGTGGCGGTCACTTCGTCTGGTTCCATATTTGGTGCAACATGAATGAACTGCAATTTAATCGTGTTAACTCACAGCCGAAGCCCTTTTTAGGTACCAATCGAAGCCGATGTCGTCGCACCTCCAGCCACATGGCCTTGAAGTACGGATATTCGTTAATGAAAAGAAAAGAATGATATGAGAAAATGTTGTAAGGTAGTCGTTGATGCGTGATTTATCGAAATATCTTTCCACGTGGGTGAAGCTAGAATGAGTGAGTGAGTGAGTGAGTGAAAGAAAATTAAGCACGATCATTTTGCTCCTCTTGAAGATGTTGTCGCTACTAGCGCTAACTGTTTGCCCTTGCCTCCCCTCAATCTGCACCGAGCTGTGGTGAACCTGAAGGAAATGTTATATTTCCTTCTACACGTTGAATCAGCCTCTTTCACGACTAATTAGCCCATGGTGCGATCATAAGCACATCTGAACACAATTGAGACGTTAGGACTTGCGACCGCTTTGCATTCCACCAAAGTGGCACATTAACCTCACATTTTCCTCAATTAAAACAATACTGACTAATCTCGATCCACTCAAGTGATAAGCATACTGCCTCCCCACTTACTCACCTCATTCACTATCAATCACATCTGACTCGTTAACGATTAAACTTTTATCTACAGGACGCTATTTGAGTATTTAATAATTAGGAGTGTTTGAATTTTGGGATCTGACGCGCATCGCTAGTTTGGATTGTCTGAGTAAAGCCGTGCTCAGCTCATTTTATTCGGTGTTTTGGCTGTCAGCAGTTTGCATGAACGTGTGCGGCATCTGTAGTATGGCTGCTAAACATGACCACGTAAAGGGCTCGAATGCCATCCTTGCGGCCAGTATAAAATTCAAACGTTTTGAGCGCTAAGTTCAAGTCTATCGTACGCAATCATGAATGGTTGCAATCGGACTGTTTTAAAGATTGGCGGATGGGTACAATGTGGGAGAACAGTAAATGGTTCGATTACTAGACACGAGATCAAAACGTGCGTGGAATTAGGCTAGGACGTTATGGGATCATTTAGCAGGCACAATCTTGGGCTTAATTTACATCACGATTTGGAGTGATGCAAACTAAGAAGCTGGTGGAAGCTGGTCAGGCAATCTGCTGGTGTAGCTAGAGACGTGGGACTGAAACTTTGCATATGTTTAGAATGGTTGCTACGCCATAGCAGCGTGCAGTTTATGTTTCCACACGACGCTTCAAACTTCTGTTGTGAAACGTGAGATTTTTCCTTTCAGCACTCTTTAAATCCTCTCGCCTAATTGGCGCATTTATGGGGCTTGGCATTTCATCATCTTGCAACGAAGTCTTCTCAACTACAACTACAAATCCGCTTGGACTGCAGTGTAAAATGGCGCTAACTAAGCTTGGATTGGTGAAGACATGGGACTAGTTGCAATGATTACCACATGGAGTGCAATGCGGCTAAATTAACACCACTGAGACTGCTCAACAAAACAATTCGCCTATTTGGTATTTGCATTTGTTTGAAATCGTAACCGTCTTAGTCACTGTTGTGAGTGAGAGACCTCCCCACTCATCATTACTTCCAGGACGACAACGACAAACGAGTGATGAAGTGAAGTGGTTATTATCTTGATGGGAGACGTCGGCGTGGCACCCAATAGTGAAGCGTTGAAGAATGTCGAGGTGAGACGGCAAAGGTATCGGATCGCTGGAAGGGTCAGGTATACGAGAGCAGATGGTGTGCATGAAGTAGCTTATCGCCAATGCCAACGTTCGCACGTGGCCTCACAAGTACACCTCAACTTCTATCGCTCTCAACAGTGCAAACCTGTGTGCGAGTATGTGCACAGCAATTACCATTGACTTGCTGAATGCAGCGGATGAGCACATCAACCTAGACATTGGACTGTTTTGCACTCTTGGTATTCATGGTATGGCATCATGAGCGCGTTAGCAATTTATGGGACGCCAACCAATCTAACATGCAGTTGTCTTACCAGCAACTGTGTGGAATGACTGACCAATATGATACTGTGGCTAAAGTTTCTGCTTAAGCAATTATATCGTATATCATGGCGACTAGGAAATACATATGTTAATTTCCAATTTTATGCAGATACACTTAAACTGGCATATCACTTAACCACCCGCATCTACTTCTGCCTCATTTTTAATTTTAGCCTATGATAAGACCTATTCATGAAACCTACCTATCTCTTAAGTCATCTGCTTAACACCAGAATAATCTGGCCTAAATAACACGTGATTTCGAATGACCTACTCGGATTTGGCACTCGATTAAAGGTTGGTTAATTTGACTTAGGGAGGTGACTTCTCTAACTTTTGCACAGGCCTGATTTATAGAAAAGTATTACCGGAGGCAAGAGAGCAACCAATTTCCTGTGATCACAAACCTCAGTATGCATGACGTTTTTTACCCCTTGCCCCTAAAATTTAAACCAATCATGCTGATACTGCTTTGTGCCGAATATAAGCCGTTAATCTACAAATGCCTCCGCACAATCTCATTCTCTGAATCGCTGTTGTCATTTACAAATAAACACGCTCTAGAATGAAACTGAGCGGCAACAGGAGGCTGATTTTTAATCACTACCCCGATGATTGCGCTAATCTATCGGCAGAATGCTCAGCGCGCCCAAGTTTAGACAAGTAGGCAATTGATCTAGGTTTTGCATTGAAAAGCGTGCTTTTAAAAAGAATCCTCAACTACCCGGTTAAGGGATCAGATTCGAAGTTATGGATAACGATGTAGCTGATGCTTGAATGCTTCTACCTTGCCAACGTACAGAACAATCACAAGGATTAATTTATCCGTGCGATTATGATTCGTTTTAATCCGAATGTTCGCGAGACAGATACTTCTATCATGCAAAGGAGAATGCTCACTCCCATTCCTATTCATATACTTCAAACGGCAAGTTGAGAGCTCCTTTATGGCAATTAGTTCGAGTCATTTACACACACACTACTCACATCTTTACAGTAACAATCAATTGGGCTGCAAATTTATGCGGAAGGGGATGTGACGTGCGACATGGTAAACAGTGCGACTGAGAATGCGACTAGGAATCCATTTCGATTTGTACGAGATCATAACGCAAACCGTAATCTTACGCATTTTGGCTACAATTCACGCGACCCTCAACAAGCCTCAAACCAATTGCAATGACCATTACAAAGTGGTGCATTGTGACTAACTCAGCACCATCAAAACACATAATATTCTTTTAAGCCTCATCTTTCTATGATTCGGCATGAATAAGTACTAGTGCTGAGGATCTTAATCTAAATGGAGATGACTGCTGAATAATATGGTGGCTTTGGTTGGTGCAGTAATGAGAAATTAATGAAGCACAAAATAACGAAGTGGGAGGAAAATAGGCACTGTGTGGAGGCGAAAGTGTCCGAAAATAAGGTAGGCCGATTCCGTTGCAGATCAGTCAGTGTAACTAATGCCATGTGGCACTTCCCTAGATCACACGACTTTACAAACACACTCAAACATTGCTCTCCGCAGCGTAAGTGTGGAAATTCATGCCACAACCGCACGTCACTGCGCGTACCGTAATTAGTTATCTGTGTGCGCTTGTGCAATGCACTTGACGCCGACTTGCTGCAATCACCCGAAGTTGTCTTTGAAGTAGAGTTGAAGTCGCAGAGGCTCTGGAGACTGAGTAATTGATTGAACGCTTGATGCTGATGAAATGAAAGTTGACGCATTCTTACACAATACCACTACAATCAGTCTGGTTTTCATTGATAATAGTGTGATTGGGGCAATGTGGCTATGTCTCTGCATCACGATGATTTCCAATCCGATATTTTGATGCAACACTTAGCGCTTTGATTACTCCATCTTGGAATGAAAAACGTCTCTTCCAGCTCCATGCTTGCCTCAGCATCGTAGCGTCTACTTTCCTATTATTATAAGAACCCAGCTAACAGCATTGAAAGCGATTGAACGCCTGCTTAATTCAAAGGACCACTTGCGACAGAAGTCGAAGGCGATGGTGTAAAAAGAACATCACGGGCATTAACAACATCACCCGGTAGATGCTTGCGGATATTTTAGCGTAAATGCTGCAAAATTACAAAATCTGATATCTGAGACGTTATAAATTAAGGAAATTTAAATTTTAAGCCCAAACGAAGGCCTCCTTTATACCAATTTCTTTGATTAATGACGTTAGAACTCAATGACTTGCAAAGCATGGTAAAATCGAAGGCTGTGGAACTAAAGGCATTAACTACCTAATTATTTTCACTATTTCCCACTGATTTGAGGGGGCCGAAACCAGCTATCTGTAGACATTTTGCTCTCATGTCTACACGACGGTCATCGTGAGGCACAATGCAGTTCAATTCATACGCCGTAAAGCCAGCAGTAAAGTGCATAACTGCAGACTATGGATGGTGGATGCGAGAGTAATGTGACGCAGCTTTACTATCACCTGTTGCCTGAAACGTGTCACCCGACATTAACGACTTATAGCTGGATTGGTGAGATTTCATCACTTGTGACTGCTTGATATGGCGCCAAGATTAATGCATTTACTTTGCCTTTTCTTCGTCTAAATCAATAAAATGATAAAATGCACGCTCCGATACGGCGCTATCACCACTAGTCAGCTTCGATTTACACCTAGTTTTGGCACTGGTGGTGATTCAACACGACCAACTACGCTGCCAACTTCGACTACTTTCAGTAAACCAACGATTATTGCTTAGCACACACACGTACGACGTTATTTTGATTGGGAAATATGTAAGGCAAATGCATTGCCTTGGTGGGACACAAAGCAGTTGCAAGTAATGACGTCTCGGCAGTGTTTCGACGTGCTTGTGATCACGTCGCAGGCTGACTGGTCGTAAAAAGGGCCAATTCCTTGCGAATGAGGAGATGCTAGATTTCCCTTACGCACACTACAGCTCGGTGCAGATCAGGAGGGAGCAAGTGCAAACAGGTGGTGCTAGCAGCAACAACTTCAAGAAGAGCAAGATGATCCTGCTTACTCTTCTTTCACTCACTCATGCGCTCGACCAATCTATTCTCGTTCACTTAAAACAGCGATTCGAAAATTCCGCATAAACCATTAGCTCACCTCATTCACTAATGCCACTCCTTTCTTTTCAGCATCAGCCAACCGTACTGCAAGGCTATGCAGCTGGAGGTGTGACGTACGATGTAGCAAACAATTTCACATTAATTGTAACTACAAATCAGTTTTGATTAGCTCCCAACCATGGCCTTGACTGCGAATCAAACGATCAAGTTGCAGTTCCTTCATGCTGCACTAACTATGAAACCAGACAAAATGACCGCCAACTGAAGTGGACAGTAGTTGACTTGGCACCATCAGGATGGTTCATGAAATGCTACGAATTCATCAGGCAGCATTATAGGCTTTAAGTGCAGTCGTTTTGAGAGATGGTGTGATTGGTGGCTGCATATAGCCATCATAGTTGCGACCGTGAAAATGACCGACTGGTGGAGTGGATCCAACGTGCTCTGCAACAAGTTGGCATGGCAGCCAGTGGTGAGTTGGCGCATGGCAGTAAGTTGTGTAAATAAAGTTGGCTTGAGTGTCAAATCGCATTCCGTTGAACGAAATCTCGCGACATTTCAATCAGGCGCCTCTGAGATTTCGCGAATGACGTTAGCAAGGGAAGAATAGGAAATCGCTTGACCGCTTGACACGAGATTATAATGTGTGCCGGACTAGACTAGCATGTTATGTGATCAGTTGAGTGTGCATAACCTCGAACTTGAAATACATCATGGTCTGAATTTTAAAGAAGGAAAGGAGTGAGTAATTTTGCCACTGCCTATGATCGCAGACTAAGGCGCTTGAGTGAAACGTTGCTTATGTTTATCCTGGTAGCTATGACAGGTGATAGAAGTGCACAAAGAGGATTATCAGCCACTTCGTCAAATTGGCCAATCATCTTGATCAGCCGTTAGTTTGGCAAGAGCATGCAACAATAAGTATCGCCTCTTAAACTGGTCACATGTTCATTGTACCTCCATGCTGCGTCAATTGTAGTCTTATTTAGACGAGGAGGTCACAGTTCGTTCCTCGCGTTTTGTAAGCAATTCCGCAATATCCGAGTTTTACTTAAGTCTGCATCTATGCTGGTATTAACACGCCGTCCGCACACGTTTTAACAAACCAAGTGTTTAAAAAACACAAGACATTCAGATTTCAAGGCGCTGTAGGGGTTGTACACTCTGGCTCACCCTATAACTACGTGAACACCGTCTTAGTCGACACAAGACCGCATTGCACTGCAGTGGACTCAACTCGGGGCATCAGGCTACTTCTGATTAGCGTGCCCACCCAACGACCGTTCTAGCTCTCCATATCTTTTCTATTCTAAGCAAGCATTTTCGCATGGAGGGTTTGTTAGCTAAAAATCAGGTGGTCTTACTTAGGCGAGCTCCAAATCTCGCTGCTGATGTTGATGCCGACATTGTCGCCAACCCAATCATCATGCCTACATCTTGGAACCAATTATCCCCTTATGAGGAAACTTGCATCCCAGCAATTCTTGGGAATGCTACACATAGCGTAACTGCAATGGATAAGCGTTCAAATTTAATTAGTTCACATTTTATATGAATGTCTTTAGCGGTTGATTGGGTCTATCCACAATAGCTCATCTACTGCAATTTACGATCCTGCTTTTAGGACATATTTGATCTGCGATGCTTTGTTAACTAAGCTGTGCAGCCGAACTCTGACTTGCTCTTCATTTACTCACACACTGACTTGATCATACATTTCCTCTTCTTCGACCCACATATTCCGAAGTCGCACAAGACTGTCATTGAGAAATTAAATAGCTGTAAGACCATCACGCATTCCCTCACACTATCATCGACTAATGCACCATCTTGTCACAGCCGCAAGCGGTATGATGGGGCAATTGTTCCTGTGGTTCGCTAAGTAAGACTAAGATATCATGTCAAGCACAATTAAGTGCAAAGAATAAATATTTGGAAGGCTTGGGTTGCACTAAACCATTTAGGAGGCTCATGACCATTTGTCACAAAGCCGGTTTCGAGGTGCAGCCAACTCCCAACATGGTCAGCTTAAAAGTCTGCTCCGTAAATACCTGCGTTGAATGCAACAAAGTGAGACTCATTTCAGTAAGAAGTAATGCTACTTAGTTTTAACAAGATTCATTTTCACGGCCACATTTGTTCTATCATCCGTGCACCTCACGATTCCAACCTCTGTTTCTTTTGGTAGCTCAAAATATGTGCCTGCTCTACCTGTCGCCTAACAGTAGCAAGGTGGTATTGAAATAATGTGTTGCAACAAAAGGTACAGGTTACGAATCCGAAAACATTACGACTGCAGTTTCATTTACATATCCGCTTTGATTAAACCATAGGATTGGCTCAAGGTAAATCTGCAGCAAATTCATCACTTCCTGCCTCTTTCCGTTTTCCCACAAGAGTCCAAAGAGCTGCAGTGAGGCGAAAATGGTGAGTTTAGTTACGTACTGCAAAGTTGGGGTGGGTGCACACACATTTGCATTACCATGCTGCAGCGGATATTCAGCGCCGAAGAAGTAGACTTACTATACATAGGTTCTAAGTCTATTGACATAGCACGTGGCCAGCAATAAGACATTTCTCTAGACGCGTGCATTTGAAATAAGAAATATCCAAAGCATTTGTTAAATTGACTTGAAATCGTGAGCTAACAGACGCCAGTAGCAGAACCACTAAGGAGGCGTGTACAATGATTCGCTGCCAAAACATTCAGACTGGCCGAAGAGGTTGAGGTGAATGCCCTAATTAATATCTGTCGTGGTGGTAAGCAAAACCAGCAGTGAACGCACCTCAACAAACTCCAGTCAATTGCAGGCAATTCAAACAAACATAGCCATAAATCTCATGACCTAAAACGATTATTGCTACAGCAAACACACCACTTCCTACCTCCTTTCCTTTTCCCACAAGACTGCAGAGATTTACATTAGGGCGGGTGTACACAGGCTCACATATGAGCAGCAAATTGAAGGTGCACGGAATTCACAGTGCCAGCAAAACATGACTCAGTCAAAAATGGAAGCAGTGGATTCTCCCACCACTCCTCCCCGTCCATCATTTTGTGACTGTCACGTCCAGAACGGGTAGATATAACGTCAGTAATTAAAAATTGACATGAGACAAGGGAAGGAATGGCATAGCACTCACCTAAGCTCTTGTCATCAGGTCCCAGCACAACACTTTCTTGCAAACATTGTGCACAATTTATGAACTACTGCACGATTATGGTAGCTAATGCTATAGCAGCAGCGGCAGCAGCAGCAATGGCAAGATTGGATAAACCAAAGCCAAATATGGAAGAAGTGATGAAGCTGTGCGATACTGGATGCTATAAATGAGGGTACAAGTGTGTGACATGACTGGTATGGACTGATAACAAAATGAGCTCATTTAATTTGAGTGTCGTGTCACATGCTCTTAGGGCGTCTATTGCAGACGATTTTGCTGCGTTGTTGAATAGTTGGTGTCTAAGTAGAAGCCGATGACCATATCTACAACTTAAAGGAAAGACGAGTCAAGTAGAGTCCATCGCTCTCAGTGCTAAGGGTAATCTCGTCTGTGCGCGGAGGAGTGTGGCAGATGAACGACAACAGAAAGCCAAGCTTACGCATATCCTAAAACCAGAGGAAGTGGGAGATCGTAAAGCACACAATTGTTCTTGATAGTGTAATGTGTGTTGAGACGCTCATTTGCACTCGCTTCATGGTGCTTTCAGAAAAATGTCCCAGTTCTTGGAGGGCAGGCCACGAAAAATTAACTCGCATTGCTTACCCACCCCTCCAGCCGTGCGAAAACAGTCACCGCTTTGCGGTCTATGGCGGTTTTTGCAAAAGGGGCAACGACGTCAGTAGTCTGCATATATTTCTACAACACTGTGCATTTTATTTCAGGCTGTCTCCTTATACAGATGCAGTGGCTAGAGAGAGTAGAAGAGAATACGATAAAGCAGAAGAAAAGAAAGAAAAGTGTGGGGATAATTATGAAAGTGTAAAAACAATATTCTGGGGAATGCTGATTAATTTACAAATTTGGTTCGCGAAGGAGTTGAGCATTTTGTGTACAGTGAAGTGCTATTTTTTGTGCAAAGAATTTGGAGTAAATGGAGCCATCTGGAGAGCATTGACAGAAGCGAATGAGGACAAAGGCGAATATCTCTGCATTTGTTGCGGCGCAGATGCAAAATATGTGCAAGTACAAGTAGTAAAGAGACGGTGAAACTCCACCTGCACATGTTGAGTTTCACATTGTGCATGCAAGCTTGTAGGCGATGTGCGAGAACATTGGTGTGCTAATAACGTGCATTAGGAAGAAACTAATGAGCAGGACGGAATGAGGCGGGAGATGAAGCAGGGTAATTTATTTGGGTTGTGGTGTTCTTTGTACATCGTCAATAAAAGTGAACAGGCGCTCAATCACTTTCAACACCATTATCCGGGTTCTTGTAAAGATCGGAAAGTAGACGTTATGATGCTGAGGCTAGCATGGAATTGGAGGAGACGTGGTATGATGATGCTGATGCAGTCACATTGTCCACCACTTTCGGTGGTCATTGCAGCTGGTTTGAGGCTTGTTGAAGGCCGCGCGAATTGTAGCCGAATTGCGTTAGATCACGGTGTGCACCATGATCATGCACAAATCATATTGAATACCTAGTCGCATTCGCAGTCGTACTGTTTACTATGTCGCACGTAGCGTCTCCTGCCGCGTAACTTCGCGCAACGATTGATTGTTACTGCAGATAAATGAGTAGTGTGCGTGGATGAAGTAAACGAATTGGCATAAAGGAGCACTCAAATTGCCGCTCGAAGTAGATGAATGGGAATGGGGGAGTGGGTGAGTGAGCGAATGGATGCATTTAACTATTGTTGGAGGGAGCAAATGCAAGCATGTACAAATTGTCACATTCCCACATGCAGTATAGGAGGATCTGCCTCACGAATATTCGGTCTGCAGCGCAATCATAACCACACAGCTACATTGCTGAAACCGTGTGACTGCTCTGTATGTTAGCAAGGTAGAAGCTTTACACCGCCCACTCTCTAATTAGGTCATTGTAGTATCAACTTCATCACTAACCACTATTATTAATTTGATGTGTTATACCGGCAGCCGATTATTCTTAATGAATAACACACTTTTTACGTGAAACACAAACGAATCGCTTACTTGTCTGGACTTTGGCGTTCGGCCATCGGATTAGTGCAATCATCGAAATAGCGCTTTAGAAATCGTTGAGGTCTTCTAGCCTACTGTTGCCGCTCACCTCCATCCCAGAACGCGCCTATTTATAAATGCTGACAGCGATTCAGAGAATGAGATTGCATTGAGATAATAGTAGAATCACTGCCCGCATTTTCCTAAATATCAGAGCTATGCTAAAGGTCCAGAAGTCACCTTCCTAGCTTTAATAAACTATCTTTGGCTAGGGTGCCTATTTCGACTAGGGCATTCAAAATCACGTGCTTTTTAGACCAGATTGTTCTGGTGTTAATCAGATGGGTTAAGAGGTGGGAGAATAGGTCAGACGTTATGATCATCTGATCGCTCGCTTTTTGGTGTTAAAACTTACCATGGTCTAAAATTAAAAAAAGGGACGGAAGTAATACGTGTAGTTAGGTAATCTGCAGGTGTGGGTACATCTGCGTAAAACTAGAAC
Source organism: Taenia hydatigena (assembly GCA_036345935.2). Lineage (NCBI taxonomy): Eukaryota > Metazoa > Platyhelminthes > Cestoda > Cyclophyllidea > Taeniidae > Taenia > Taenia hydatigena. The sequence continues at coordinate 14,601,929 of JADWOT020000004.1, forward strand.
CCAATGTGTTCATTCTAGTCACCATGATATGCGATATAATTGCTTAAGCAGAACCTCTAGCCACAGTATCGTATTGGTCAGTCATCCTAAACAGTTACTAGCAGGACAACTACATGTTAGAGTGATTGCAGTCCCATAGATTGGTAGCGCGTTTTCTCGTGCCATAGGTTAACATGAATAACAGTAGTGTGTAATATGTGCAAAATAGTCCAACGTCTAGATTAACGCGCTCATCTGCATTCATAAGCACACTTCCACTTTGACGTCAATGGCCGCTGCACTTAACTAGCCAATGGCAATTGCTGTGCACACATACAGGTTTGCATTGCTGAGAGCGATGGAAGTTGATGTGTACTTGTGAGGCCACGTGCAAGCGTCACTGCTAGATCAAGAAAAGACAGGGGCAAGCAGGCGGTGCTAGTGCCAACAAATTTAAGAAGAGCAAGCTGATCGTGCTTTCACTCCTATTACTTACTGGATCACCCTCGGTCACTTACCCCGCGAAGACTGGCAAAAAAATGCTAAGATTTCCTTCAGCATTTGACAGTTACCACAGTCATAAATCCTGCATCAAAATTAGTAGGTAAATTGGGCTCATCCATCACTCATTAATGACCTCATAAAACCACACCACATAAAACAGCAATAGTACACCAAAACAGTGAGTTCGCGAGATGCGAGTTAGCTCTAGAATGAGGAATACGGTAAAATTGACTTACGGAGACAAGGATTTAATCAAAGACCTGGTCGTTGCGCGTGCCCATACAGAAGACGTCGTCTGAGTGAGCTGTGAGCCTAATGCTTCAACGGAGAGAAGCAGCAGTGATGTCGGGGGGATCATCAGAGATCTCGGCATGACCGTCGTAATGATGGTTCTAGAGCAAGAGTCTGAAGGTTATGTAGTTAGTTCTGTTCACCGACGAACTGTCATCCACTGCCTTTGCTGCATTACACCTCTCGTCTTTACGAAAAGTGGGGCTTGCAGTAAAGTGAAGAATGGCTAGAATAATATGGAAATGCTAACTGAAATGAGCAATTGGTAGGTGGAAGTAGTTCACAAGGATGTGCAAAGAAGTGGTCATAAACTCAGAACCGGAGTCGATAACCAAAAATTAGTAAGAATAGCATTAGCAAGTTAAGCACCATGGAGGAATCGGCATCTACATGCGAATCCTGTTACGTGAGCACACTGCTGAACTCAGGGCACAGGTTGGCCCATCACTCGTATTTTACCTCCACACTGCGTACCACTCAGACAGAGCATTGCATATTTCGTTCTTATTGGCAAAGACAGTAGCAAAATGGACATTAGGAGCACTCTGAATCGCTTACCCTAACTTGCCTATCGCCAACTCCTTTTCTGCAAAATCACAAGGCTAACATTCATCCCCACACTGTTGAGCCATTGTAACTTAAGGAATCCATGTCCTCAGCACACGCGAAAGGAATATTCTATGGCATAAAATTGGCAAATCGTATAGTCATCTACATCTCGGAGTAAAACGCAGGCCAAACTGCCCAACAATCAGTATTCAGAGAGAAATGTCAATCAAATGCACCAACTTAGTGTTGATTATAATTACTACTCTTGGTAAGATTCGTACTCCTGCCTTCACTTTCGTAAAAGGGGCAAGATTATGATTTGTTAATGAGCACGATGTGTTAATGGTAACACAACTGGGCGCAACAAAGAAAGAGGGAAATAAAATATTAAGCTATAGGATGATAAACCGCTAAGATTTAGAGGTGGCTTTATGGACTCTCTCTTATTCTACACATATAGTGCCCTTTATTGAAAACCCATCTGAGTAAAAGATTTTTGAAGCACTCCAAAAAAGAGGGGATTAGCTCACAGCGTAGCACAGATGTCTCATTGTTATACCTTTCTGAAAAGCTTGCAATAAGAGCACTGACAGAGGGGACTGACTTAACCCCTTTCACGATGTGTACGTCGCTAACACACTGGAAGCATTGTGTGAAGGTCAAACCATATTAGAATACTGCTTGTGCTAGGCGTGTCACCAAGGTTGCTATAACGTTCCGAATTGGTACATGTATGTGCGTAATTAATTCAAGTGAGTGCTCAATGCTTTCTGCATCATGGCTCCACAGTCTTCCTGCAGGGGTGGAATTTATTGCTAAGTTTTAATGGATAGCATAGACGCTTATCCAGCCAGGTCCTTTGGTTAATGATCAGACACGAAGGAATGTGGAATGATGGCATCGAAAGAATCCAGCTTCAACTCGGAATGCACATGCAGAGATTCATCAAATCGCGGAGCTCGAGATGTTTGCTTATTCTTAGTCCCAGTTCTGGAGGCAGATCTGTGGTTTTACGTCGTGAGGTATCCTGCATCTAAATTGTCAAGCGAGTCCAAAAACATAAATAAATAAGCTAATGAACAGGGAGGAACAAAGAGATAAATCGACAAGGAATAAGTAGGTGTCACTAAGACCTACTGACATCGAGCGAAGCTAGCTTAGACTGACCACATGACAGAGATGTTGAGGTGTAGGTAAACCGCGCCTCACTTTCATGTTAGCACATTGGTTTGCTCCGTATTACCCGACCTCGACGTCGCCTAATCACCCCTTCATCTAATTCCTCTTTACCGATGGACAGGTGGCGCAGTGGCTCGACGTGAGAACTCATTATCTATCATAAAACTAGAATACAATGGACTAATTTGTTACATAAATGGTGTAGCGTGACTGCAATATTGACCCACAAATCAATTGCTGGAGGTCTGTAGGGCATAGTACTGCTTTGAGGAGTCGATTGCAATGAAATTGTGCTCTAAACTAAGGGAATGCAAATATTATTTTAGATTTCGCAAGCCAAGGCGTCGCAAAATGTTCTGACAATCATCTGGCTGTGGATGGCGTCATGCTTGCTTACAGAGCACTTTGTTGCATAGTGCCGCATTTGTTGGTCTGATCAGCTCACTTCATTCATTACTTCCGTCAAACGTTTCTACTTCCAATTGCTGTCCTTGTTTTACTTGAAGCACCTCGTCGCTCAACGTTTTCCTACGTATGCATAGGGCTCAAATGGAAAGCAACTTCGGTTCCCCAAATAAAAGCCTTGTCGGTTAAAAGAACAAGTTTGTGATGCCTTCAATCTAGCAGATATTTTCTTTGCTTTTACCTCCCTACTGCTCTACGGCTCATACTGCACAACGTGGTCAAATAAGCTCGGGATTCGGACAACACCATTGCTGTTCAGTAAGGAGTTATTGTGATGATTCCACAGCAATCCCTCTACATACCAGTACAACTCTCATTCCGATCAGCCACACATTGCATTGCCGACGATCGCGGTCATCGGTGGAGTAGATGGAAATTGTCAGTGAGTGGGAGATACGATAAATTTTTCACAGGAAAACGTTGATCGAGTCACCCATACTGCAAGTTGTCTTGACCATTTATCCCTAATTTCAAGGCATAATGAAGACATCCTGTTTTTAAAGTGGCAATGGGTTGCTAAGCTCATCAACTTCGCATAGTCTTACTAGTCATAATACTAAGTAGACAGGTTCTGCTCAAAATAACTTTGAACGCAGTCGTGTATGAAATGTTGAAATGTAACATCCGCTAATAAAATAATTAGAGAAGTAATGTGGGTGAGTCTTCAAATACAATGAAATCCACAGGATTTGATTCATTTTTGATAGGTGCTTCAGTCTGAGAAGCTTCATTGTTGATCAGAAGCCACCATCGAGTGATGTGGCCAAAGGCGATAAGTAAGAGACGAGTGATTTCTGCTACATGAAGCAGGCTAGTTTGTACACCAGACCCTTTCAACCTAAGACTCAAAAAGTCTGTTTTCTCCCTACATTCCTCCTTTTGCGCCTACTTTGCTGCATTGGATTCTCAAAGTGAATTCCACGGTCACGCACATGGTGTTCCTCCCCCGCATCATTTGCATTGCTGCGGGATGCCTACACTGTTACTTAAATCGACACCGTAACTTAAGAACTTTGATTTATGAAGCCCTTGATCAACGTTGCGGAAATATTGAATAGGGTGATATAGGATTAGTCGCGATTGACATAAGTGAGACATCTCACGAATTCAACCTAGCAGTAACGCAGATAGCTTTTCGTTCCCTCGTGTTTGGCATCGATCACAATGAATGATATGACTTCATTGTAAAGACGTCGACACGGCCCAATGGCCCATCTAATATTGGCCGAAACGCTTACGTTATGGACATGGTTATTTGGGTCTCCTCTGTCATAAAGTGGCGCTGCCAGCATTAGATCATTGTCATGCCGTATCACTGGCATGGCTTTACCATCCTCACAAATGGCCGGTTCGAATGCATCAAATAATAAGACAGACACGTTCTAACGGAGTCCAATTGATGTCATGCTAACCCGACCCACGTGGTTACTTTCGCCACGAGATCCTTCTCACACATCGCCTTGATTTATTGTGCAAGAACTGCACACAGTCCTCGTCATGGCGTGTGATGTACGTGCTTCTTGGTCCCATGCAGGCGTCCTAGTTCCGACACAATTTTATCGCTAACACGGAACAACGAGCACATAGGGCTACACTGTAAAGCCGAATCGGTTCTTCTATAGATGTAGTAACTGCATAAATGCAGGTAATTATGCGATCGATACCTACGTGGGTCTCTTCTATGTCAGAGGATTTAGAATTTTGCACTTCAGACACAAACATTGCCTTCTTGTAATGGTGAGGACCTTAGCTCTCCACCATCACGCATTCAATTCATTATGATTTACCACATTTACTAGGCTGCATGGACGATAGGACTTGCAGCTGCAGATGCATCAGGGGAAAACGGCGAAACCTTCATAAACTGATTGGCGTGATTTCACTCGTATCGCGAGTCGCCTTGTTTCGCTATGAATCTATTCATTGCTTCATACTACGCGTGTGTTCTACGTATCGTTGAAGCGAAAAAAGTTGAAATGCCATGAAATTGTACAGCTAGGTCATTCTAGTGTAACGTTTTGTTCGAGGAGTAATTGCAGTGTCTGATGAGTGAACTCTTTACAACATGTTTTTCAATCTGAGCTACTGAACATTCGATAAATTTAAAGGAATGACTACAGATGGGCAAACGCTGAGAGCTCTTTACATCCAATGGTCAGAGCTTGTTTGCTTTTTAAGCTGCAGGTGCATGTGATTACATCTTACCTCCACAAGCAATCATGGTAGACATGTGCGGTGACGGAAAGGAGAGGCACACGGTTGATCTATTGAGTGAATGTCGTGCACTCTGCAGTATTTGAGGCTAAGCACCTCTACCGAGCTCCACTTATGTAAAGCCAGAGGACGGCTCAGCAAACTCTGTTAAGTGATGGGCATACTAGCGCTTCGGCTCGCAGAACTCACAAACTACCTACATTCTCTTGGAATCGGCTCCATGTTGCAATGCTGTTTCCCGCAGACTTCAATCAATGTTTAATGGAGAACATATCAGTCACTCGAATGCCACAGTGATGCAGCGAATTTCTATCACGAATGAGTGACCATAAATTCAGATGTTTGGTTATTGATTTCTTGGTAGTTAAACTAAGGAGAGGAGGAGGAAGAAGAACGAAGCAATATTTGCAACGCCTATTTTAGTTTGCTTTTCCTACTGATATGAGAAGTGGCACAACTGACCATTCTGACATCACTTGTTGGGACATCATTCACCTCACCTAAGGCAGCTAATAATTGCGCCTAATAATACTGACTGAGCCGATTAGGCCAGACGAATATTGCTCTTGTGGCAGTGACTCGAAAATCAGTAATGACTCAGACATGGTTGACCTCGTTGTGCCGCGTGTTTACATGCAAAACTAAAAGTTCATCACGAGCGTTGTGTCCTGAACATGGAGTTAAGCCCCACCTCGTAATCCCACCCCTCTGTGTTCCGCATCAGTCTCATCGGAAAGACATTCGTGGTTTTGCTAAACTATAAAATGGTATGGGAAGGTGGGAACGAAAGTGGATAGCACAGATATACAGGGAATGGGAATAGGAAAATACGCTTAAATTTGAGAGGCGAATGGTCAGAATGCAAATGGAGGAGTAGGTGAAAAGGAAGCCATTAGTGGTGTAAGTGAATGCCAAACGCCTGTTAGGCGGTGGGACCTAATGCCTTGCCAGGCGATATTTTAAGGAAGCCACTGCATCTACGTAGAAGATGCTTAGAAATGACATTGCATGGTTGTCGACATGAATCGCCACCATTCTATGGTGTACAAGCATCATTAGTGTGACGGCATAGTTCATGACGTAGCTGTTAGTCTAACAGGAAGTGAATCCTTTTCGTTCGTGCCCAACTGTCGAAAAATCGTTTACGATTGTCTGCTTAATTAACGCTGGAAAGATCAGGAAATATCGATCATTGCCCTGTAGTTTTCACATCTGAATAATTGCATAGTTGTCTTTGCCTCTCGGTCTCCTCCTGTTGGCGCATTAAGCCTGCAAACATTCAATATGGTAGCGAGTTCACAGCGTGTCGTAAGACTTTTTTGCTCCACGATGCTTATTTCTGGCGAATCATTTGCCTCTGACGTAAACTCGAATTTGGATTACGTCGTCTGATCCGTCTTAGACTTAACAAACATTAACATGATTATCAAGTAAGTAATTAGGCTTCAAGTTCCTCTCCTCAATCTGACTTTGCACACATACCACACAGTGTGCCCGATATTGCTAATTACTACTGTCCAGCAGACCACATGATTCCACAATGTGAGTCTAGCAGTCACACTCGTCCCGGCATTCTTTATTTATCTTAAAACACTCGTTCTCTCAGTATCGCATCGTAATGTTGGCTAGACTAGCTCCGCTTCGATAAGTAACGCTGCGTTTGCTTATGCTGTGCAAGTTCTGAGAGCAATCGCAAAGTAGGACTGCTAACTTCAAATGGCCTAGATGAAATGTGGATCATGTCAAGCACTTAGCTGCTTTGACCGTCTATTTCTTGCCACACACAAAGCGTCCCCAGCCGAATCGTCCCACCTAATTCGAAAAATGGAACGGATCGTCACTGCTAAACGTACTAGGGATTTAATCACATACTCTATTGCCTATCCCACTTTATTGCATTTCCCTTTTTGACTTCGGCAAATAGTTACCCAGACTCCTGTCTCGTGGCATTTGTACGTCACAAACACGGACCACAAATGCACGATAGGACATTACGAAAGGAACTACTCCTTAAATGCTCGTTTTTGAAACACGGTTAGGAATATGAGGGTGATGCCATGCTTCCTCCAGCTGCCACTACCGCTTGGTCAGCTATGACAGTGATGAGGTGGGTTGATTGAAATTTGCCAGCCTGACGAATCTCTTTGCACTTGCTTCTTCTCGTATAAAAAGCATCAACTTATGTATTCTAAGCAAATTACCAATTTCTGCTGGCTCTAGATTTGGCATCCACAGCAAGAAATTGTCATGCAGTGTCTTTATCCACCATCCTGGGTGGTTAAAATCTCTTCGATTAACCATGAAATCGGAAAATTTGTTTTGCTACGTAATGTGTTGCCCAAACACTAAACGACTAGGAAACTTAACCTCAAGATGTGGGAAAGGCTATTGTGCCTTTGCTTCGTGACATTGACAGATTTTTCACTAACTGTACTCAATTAAAATGCTTGCTGCAAATAATCCAAGTTTGCAAAGAGGTTGCAGAGCGATGCTGCGTAAAACTGAGCACCCACTTGATTTAATCATAAGCACCCATCATTCACAACCTCATCCCGTTTCAGCAAACTAGACCACACTACACGCGCAAACAGTATCCAAATATGGCCTTCATACAACGCTTCAAGTGTGCAAACGATGTACATATAGCAAAGGGGTACAGGTCAGTCTTCCTTAACAACGCCTTCATTTCTATGTTGTAATTCGCAATGTGTCATTAGCCCACTTACAAAATTGCTACCTTCCTTGTGTCATTATATCAATGCGGTGCGGGTAGATCACTCAATGCCGTTTAGCTCGCCATCATAATACATTGAGGATGGCGGAGTCCTTGAAGTGGCGGGCAGATACGCTTCCATGCTCCCGGCATCCACTCATCATAAGGTGATACAGGAAATCGCCACTTATGAATGTATTCCATGTCCTGCATTTGTTTGGCACAATAGCATGAAAAAAGCAAAATATAAGCCTTTGAGAATCAGCCTTTGTTTACAAGTGTATGATCAACCCGCAAGATCAACCATGTTCTCTTGAATCGCTGTGATGGTTCCCATGGCCTACACTGCGTTTCTTCAAGTAATAATTGCGCCAATCATTTTGGATCTAATTACTTTCGCGCAAACTAGGTATTTATTATTCGGATTGCTCACCAACATTAGTGAACATGAAGGTACTCCACCATTAGCTACAATCTGGTTTTGGCAAAATCAAATTGCGTTCACCATTTCACAGCTATCTCAGTCTCAGGTGCTGTATCGAAATTAATAGGTAAAGTGGCAACAGTACTGAGGTGCCTTGAGTAACCACTCATCAATGGGGTCACGAAAACGTGCCACATGAAACGGCAAGAGTACACCGAAACAGTGGGTTTGCAGGCATGATTTATCGCTAGAATGCGGGATTTAGTAGAATGGACGGGTGGTGAGCGAGACGTAAGCAAAGACTCGGCGGATGCGCACGTCCATACATAAGAAGTCGTCTGCGTGAGATACGAGTGATGAGGCGGTCATCAGCGATCTCGGCTTGTCGGTCGTGGTGATGGTATAGGGGCAAGAGACTAAAGGTGGCATAGTCATTTCTGTTCACCGATGAAGTGCAATCCACCTCCCTTGCTGCATTGCACCCCTCGTCTGTGTGGAAAGTGGGGCCTTCGGTAGGGTGACAATGATTGGCTAAATGAAATGCGAAACTGGTAGGTGAAAATACATATAAATGATGCACCAAGGAGCAGTCATAAACTCCAAACCAGGGCGACAATCAAAAACCATCCATAAAATAATGTTTAAAAGCTAGGCGCCGTGGGAAAATCGACGTCTACATGCAAATCACATCACGTGGACAGATTACTGATCTCAGGACATAGGCTGGCCCAGCATTAGTATTCAACCTCCTCACTGCGTGTCAGTCGATAAAGTATTGTTTATTTCATTCTAAGTAGCAAAGGACGCAACCAAATGGACGTCAAGAGCACTGCAGATCGCTCACACCAGCTTACTCATCGCCAACTTCATTTCTAAAAATCACGAGGCCAAAATTCATTTCCACCTTGTTGAGCTATTGTGACCAAGGGGATCTGTGCTGCCAGCACAAACAAACGCAATATTTTATGGCATAAAATCGACAAATCTTATAGTTTTCTTCATCTCGGAGTAAATTCACAGGTCAAACTGCACAACAGCTAGTAAGCAGAGAGAATATCAGCCTGATGCGCCAACCTATTGTTGATTGCAAATAAGGTCCTTAGTCATAATCATCCTTTTGTCTTCACTTCTGTTAAAAGGAAGGAAACAAGGAAGCAAAACGCACCAGCGCTGACGCTATGGCTTGTTGTCATTTTTACGCATCTATGCACTAATTACATCTGCTGAAATTCGACTACTTCCACAGACAAAGTAGTGTGGTCTTTGCTTGGTAAACACAGTTTTACCCGAAACACGCTAAGTAACTAATATTTATGCTTTCGAAAAGGAGCTGTAACTTTGTAGCATCATGATACCTCATGCAAACTGATTGTTGCGCAGCACATTTTCGCAGTGGTGAGTTGCTCACTAAGAATGCTATCAAATAATCTGCAGCTTTTTACCATACTTATGCTTAGATATTTGTAGCTTGATCTCAGTGGTTCCTTGACTTTCGTCTCGACTTTTACCGATTAGTAGTGAATACATTGGGAACAAGATGTTCGCGTAGCAGACGGCAGCTTTTCTGTCCACTGCATTTGCAGGCGCTTTAACAGTGCAGAGCATTTGGCAAACGAGAACCCTCAGGACTTCAATGACATGCATTAAAATCCAGTCAATGACAAAACGATAAAAAAAAATAGGAGAGACGTTTTGCTCTCTAATTAAACTACTAAAGGCGTTTGCCAAGGCTGCGCGACCGAAAGACTGGCATATAAGTCTAGGTCGAGCTCTTATAGCTCCAAAGGACTGCAACTCATACATTAGCGAACATCTCACGGTCCAAGTTGCTCACAGGTTGTACAATAAATGTACCCTGAGTTGAATTTTATAAAATACAAAGTTATTAACCATCAATGTCTTAAAGTATGCTCTGGGACCAAGAGAAGGCATCAGGCAATCTTGCGATCTGATACGTGAAAAAGTACGACAAAAATCTATTATAGAGAAGAAATATTTTATCAAAAGAGCAAAATCAACTTCTACCAAGAAAGAAAACATGGTACAGCTGCACAGGCCAGTTGGTCTATTTTGAATACACAGCAACTTCTATTTACTGTGAAAGAAAGGTGCAGCCCTAGTGACGAAAGTCTTTTCACCATCAAACTATATCGTCTGCAACATGTAAGTCCACACTCAAATGACCACTGGTAACCAAGTCAGCAGGCATTCGTACAAAGGCATGCCACGCACTAAAGGGGGAAGTAACATATGGACAATATCATATACGGAGACCACGCATAAAGGATCACCATGTAATGGTTAAGTATACGCTAGCACTTCTGCTGGGACTGACCTTCTATTGCATTTTCATGGCATTTCGACTGCACTGGCTCACTTCACAACCATTCGTTTCTTCTCCCTTTTCTATAAAACACGTTAGTCTTTGGCGAGAATTTTTGCTGCTTTTAATTGACAACACTACTACATCTATGAATTCAGTAGTGGAGTGCTTTCCACAAGTTGTCGCCTGTTTGTTATTTTGTCTTTTTCCTTATTGAATGCTCTATAAATCTTAGGTAAACTACGTAGCATTTTTAGGTGGAAGAGCTAGCAACCTGTTGGAATTAGCATATTTCCAAAATGGAGGTGCAAATTACAAAGGCTGATGATCCCATGTAGTTTGGGGTGCACAGTGCTTGGCACTCAGCATGACTGCCAATGTGATCACCGCAACTTAGTGCAGCCTTTGAAAATGTGGCATTTTTTTGACGGTGGTCGTCACATCATCGCGCAGACGAATTGGTCCCTGCTCTATTTTTATGTGCCTGAAGTTGAACTGTCTTTGCTAACTGAATTTGGACAAAGGCATTCAGTTCACTGACTTCATTCTCTGCAACGATGCAGAATGCTCCTCGTTGATTGCGTGCTATGAATTAGTCGCTTCTGTCATAAGATAGGCTCAACCGATGCCTCTAGAATATTGCTCTGCACTTCTCTTTGCAAATGCTTTCACGGAAGTCTATAGTTGGTTCAGCGGTTGGCAACCTGAATTGGGCAGCTTTTAGCTACGCAGCATAAGTGATTTCGAGGAATTGGCGCATTCGCTCACATGAAGGCATCTCATGGTGCTTCGGTCGCGAGTCGTTTGTCTTTCGTATCTTTTGACATGAGAGGTTGGAATGAATTGTAGAAAAACAGGCTGCCCCTATAGCTTCTCCAAAGAATCGCCTAGGATTCAGCTGACCACAGCAAAGGACTTCCTTCTACGACATCAAAATCTATCAATGAGTAAATAAGGTCTTCTTCCCCGTCCCATTTCCATCGGTATATTTTATTGAGTCCTTCCGAATGCATGACGTAGCCAAGAAATATAAATGGCGATTTCTCTTAGGCACGTTAGAAATTAAACCAAAGTGAAAGCAGCACAGCACAGGACATCTAAACGATCCAATATTTACAGCTAAATATGTGCAAATTTTAACACATTTTTATCTCAACCATAGGATATTCGATATACTTTCCTTCATCATGCACTCTGCTAGATGTTTTGACAAGCTTAAGGACGGGACAAACGATATCTGGTGCAAAACCCTGGATACGATGAACATTGTCGCATCGACAACAAGCACTACATCTGGTTGTGCAAGTTTCATCACATTAGGGATTCAAAGGAGGTTAAATTTGGCATGGTAGCTTTATCCAGTAAGAACGCATCCAAGGAAATAAGCATTATTTCCCTTATAACTCTACTTAATAGCATAACTTGCCGTCTGCGATTTTGGAAGCACTTGAAAAGCATGCACAAACTTTTTAAGTTTGTATCGCGTGCACGATCTTGCTAGCAGGTCTGATTGTCGTTTAAGACATGTCATTTCGTTTCAGGTGAATTTTTAAATGGGCCTTAACCAATTGCTCCGATAATTAGAGATCCTCACAGAAGAGCCAAAAATTAAATTTATAGGTGGAAAGAAAAACCCGGATCTGACACCGCAGCCAAACGCTCTGCAATGCGATGGGACTCTAGCTTTTCAACACTCTAGCCTATCGGCAGACCTACTGCGAAACACCTACCTGATACCATCCTACCTCTGTACTCTGCTTTGCAGGACACTATGGGAGAATAGTCGTGGATCGGATAGTGTGCAGCACAAAGAGGGTAGTTTATTGGGTAAGTGGAGTTTTCAAATGCTGTCTCAAAGCTCGTCGCTACTAATTACTCCTGTCTGATAGCATAATACGGACGCCCCGAACCCCAAAAAAACTTTTGATCTGGTATTCCACGAGCCTACCTGACACCAATTTGGAAAGTCGTGCTTTTGCACAGTCACTTCTGTTTGCCCTAAACATCCTTTGAGTGAGCTAAAAAGCCTCGAAAATAAGCTCAATCGTGACAGCCAATGTACATGGATTAAATTATTGCACCATGATTGTCTTAATTAGAGGTGAGCAGATCGTCAGTTTATATCCATGGATGCATCATCTCGCAGGTCTTTCACACCAGAAAGAGGTAGCAGTATATTTATAACTCCGTTTTTAGGCGAGCCAACTAAACACCAGTGGTGAAACACGTAGAGTGCGAAACCCGACACGCCCCTGATATACGAGAGATTCATGGCATCCTCATATAAGCTTACTGCGGGAAAGATGAAATCGTTCAGCAAAGCAGACAGGCAAACGTGGCAGCAATGGTCCAAACTCCCTCTGGAAGCTAGAGTCTTATGCGACAAAGAAGACGCCACGTCTCCCAAGCATCTGGTTTCTTAAAGTTCTCTGATATAAACAGTCCTTCAAGGGTTGCACTAACAATTGGGCCGTGTTGGCGAGAAAAGAAATGGTGAAGGCCCCGGTCAAACCATACTGGTGGCCCTCCCTCTCTCCCAGACGTAGTAGACTTCTGCCGAATCTGCGTCATTTGCGGCAGTTTCAAGGGGCCTCACTTTACAATAATCGCACCTCTAAGGCCTTTGCCTACAAGCTTTTGGGCGAACGAGTGGGTATAGACAATATGGGTCCTCTGCCACTCACCAAGAAGGGAGACATATATCAGTTATGATTGAATACCTCAAGAAATTAGCCGAAGTGGAACCCATGAAATCGCAAGACGCTGAGACAGTCGCGTCAACTTTCTTCAATTGTTGGGTCTGCCAACACGGAGTGCCTGATTCAGTCCATAGCGACCAAAGTCCTAACTTTGAAAGGCGACTCTTCACTGAACTATGCAAGTCCATTGGAATCGCAGAGTCGCGCACAGCACCTAAGCATACTTGGAGCAACGGACGATTAAAAACTAATCGCACCCTGACAAGAATACCAAAGGCTTTCACCATGGAGGCATGGCATGAAGATCGGGATTTTGGCCTAGGGTGCGCCTTTTTTGCCTACAGGACTACAGTCCACGCATCGACTGGTGTACCTCCGTTCAAAAAGCTCATGGGTCGCGAAATGATAGACCCTTTGATATCGTTCTACCGGCAAGAAAATAGCAACACACAATGCTTTGGAGTACGTACTCCGTCTAAAGGAAGGGATAAGAAAGACATTTAATTTCGCTTAGCGAAACCTGCAAATCTCTTATAGTCGACATAAGAAATACTACGACAAGCACAGCCGACTCAATATCTACCACGAATGAGAACTTGTCTAATTGTATAGACCGAATCGGCTGTTTGGATCGCATCGCAAATTTCCCCACCCTTGGAGTAAAGACCTCTTCCGTGTAGTAGAAGTTCTCCTTCCTGCGAAATACCTAATCCGGAATGCGGAACTCCGTACGCGGCCAATAATCGCCCATCACAATAAGATTCAACCTTACTAAGGTGCTCCATCAAACAGTTACGAAGATGAAGCCTACGCAATTATAGAAGAAAGAAAACTACCCGGCGGCGCTTAAAAGACAAGAGAGTTGTGTAATACTCGTACTTCAAATGTGTTTCGTAGACCAGAGGCAGGAGGAAAACTTAAACTTGGTCACCGAGGAGCGTGATGCTACCCCGAAGGCTGACCCATCCTCGTCTTAGAACCTTTGGTGACGTTGCTTTATACCTGCCCTCAACATATGGTGAAGATGTCTGGGAGTAACCGTCTACAAGCATTTCATTCGTCAAATGGTTTGCCATTCCTGCAATGCTATTCTTTATAATCAGTTGTTGATGATCTTCCACACTACGAGGTGTTAGTCTCTCAGGGTGGTCAGAAATTGTGTTTGACTATGACCACTTCGTTATCCTACGTTACTTCAATCCTTAGGAACTGGGCAAACAGACTATGGGCAGCCCATAAAGTCTTACTCTTACCATTCTATCGCTTCGAAATATTTTTACATTTATTCCTACACGAGGGCTAAAAATAGGCCAGTGGATGCAACTTAGTAATAATATGCAGCATAATCATGATCTGCTCATTCAAATACATTGAGCAGCGCTCGGAAATATTTGGAATGCACAAACTCATTTGGACTATGCAGACCACAGCTCCTCATTGCTTTAAATCACTCGTTAGTGTGTTATGGTTATCTTCACAGGTAACGTTGACTCAGAAAAACATTAAGAAATTTTTTACAGTGGTATTCAGCTTAAGAAAGCACTATTTTGAGGCAACTAGATGTATGGAAGGCTTTAGGGTCATTAGCGGCCCGGAATCTTTGCGAGGCAGAGAAGGCAATGGTGGAATTTTTGTGAAGACATTAGTCCTCTTGTGTGACGAGTTCATACAGTTGCGATTTGTTTCGACTGACTTTTATTGATAAATGATAACCACATGCAGCAAACAAGTAAACGAATCTCGATGCCTTCGCAGTTCTTGAAATGCGAATTTTAGCCCCAAAAACATTTTTAATGACCAGTTTGATTAATTATTACGTGTGGACAAAATAGGCAGTTGAAGGTACACAATGTTTTCAATTTATCTTTAACAAGTTCAGGATTTTGAACCCAATAAGATCTGCTTTTGGGAAAATTTTCATTTGCGTGTCTGAAAAGAGAAGAAGTGAGCAATTAAACGGCCCACTCCTACGCTCATATCATCGCAATAAATGAGAGCAATCATTAAATTATCTTAGCCTCTGCTTCAAACATACTGAATCGGTGCCGTTCTTAAGAACATAGTATTCTTGTCAGTCGTTTTATTTAGTTGAAATAAGCAGTAATAAACACTTAAAGCCTAGTGAGCTAGTTAGCTGGCGCAATGGATTCTGGGAATCGCTGAACACGTTTAAAAATCACGTTACATGCCTCAGCGTCGTTCGATTAGTACAAAGTGTTTCTACTTTGTGATAGTTGAAGCACTGCGCTGTTGGCCACAATTCGCTTTTGAAATTATTGTCAATCATTCCATAAAATTGACCAATTTGTGTAAATTTTTTTGTGGCATCGTTCCATGATAGTCTTAAGTAACCACGCACAACTACATATTTTAAGCTTCATATCCACAGGCTACGGTCAAGTGGTACCACTCGCAAGGCATGAAACTGAGCTCTGAATAGTGACTGGCAAAGCAGTTATAAAAACTTAAATCCATAATATGCAGGGCGTACATCCCTCTGTTTTGTTGAAGCGACCACTTTGTGTCCCTGTCATTGCGTATTCGCCTGACCATGTCAGTAGTCTCAATCCCTTCTTCCCGAGTTTTGTGTCATTTTCCGTCTTCACGGAACCTTTGGAGACTGCAAATTAACGTTTGGTCATAGAGTTTACACTCAGTAGTCTTACTGTTCCCAGGTCTTTATTCCAAAGTTGGCGCCTAGCAGTTTGTCTTTCATTCTTCTCTATTTCGCAAGATGAATTTAGCACACACATATAAAATTCCGTACTTAGAGCAACATCACTAAATGCTCCAAAGTATGCAAAATGCTATGATTGTTTAAAAAGATGCTGTAGGACCAAGTGGATCGAGAAAGAAGCGAAGTGCTTATGCTGTTCGCGTAAATCCGATTTACCTATTTGATGCGTTTTGTCATTGTTGGAGACGTCAGTCCAAATGTAGGCTAATTAAGCCTCACTGTTAGATTTACCAAGGATAGATATTTATATGCCTTCTTTGAGCAAACGACGAAAACTGTGACACAAGGGAACATATATTAGCTACGTATATTGGCTGCATATGCTCTGGCCAAAATATGATTCTAAAGCACGAACTGAAATAGCATATATGCCTTCTAAATTACCTTGTTCAAATTAATGGCTTCGCTGTGCCCATCGACGAATAAATTTTACACCTGTTGTACATGTCACTAAGAACCAAGACTTGAGTACATGTGCAATGAATTATGGGAAGGTGATGCCTGAGCCGTTAAATATAGATGCATCAACAAAGCAACATCGACTCAACTGGAAGATTTGTGTAGTCAATCTGGGCTTTACTTTTGGAGTGACCTCTTCAAAACTTCAACAACCGAGAGGTCCGCGAATAGGAAGTGGATGGGATACAAGAATTTAGAATTTGACACTGCCTCACCAATAGTTATGGCAGTTTGTGATTCATCGAATGAAATCAAGTTGTTAAAAGAGGTGTCACCTCAATCGTAGAAAAAGCGGCGATTTCGCGAAGAATAGAGATTCGATTGACAATTGCTATGATATGAGAGATGAGTGAACAAGCTCTGCATGCCAATCAACCCTCTTTCTAAGGCCTAGCATTTTGCGAATAATCTCACCAACTTAAGCAGTACAACATTATCCCTCCTCGCGTTAATTCGTTTTATCTTGGAGTCACTTTTTATCTCTTGATGAATAACACCTCCTGCCATCACCGGATGAGGGAATGCTCCTAAATAAACGCAGGAAGTAGAGAGATTGTGGTCACGACCTTGGAAATAAATCAATCTGCCACGTAATTGACACACAATGATAACGGCTGCTCATTAATAACTTCGTATTTTAGTGGGTTTTTAGAGCTTATTCTCAATGCAGTTACGGCACCTTAATCAATAAGCTTCTTTACAACAACAGTTAACGCCTTATTCGTCAATATCACGGCTAAGTGAATGCAGTAGCGAGATAACCTCTGGCCGTAATCACTACTACAGCCAAACAGAGCAAATAATAACCAACAGTTGGTTAGCAAGAAAAAGGAAAATCGTGAGGAAAACTGCAGACCAAATAGCCGATTTACTTGAAATGTGCTGTTTTGTTGCATTTAAGCCATTCAGAGAAATTTCTTCTGCATTGTGTTTTCGATCTAGCGGTTCTTTGATGGTTTAGCGAATTCACATTGGTCGCCAAACATGTCATCTTGAGCTGGGCAGCTTTTGTTTTTTATCATTATTATTATGCATTGGATTTCCACAAGAGTTTCCGCAAGTAGCTGCGCTATCGTCACTATGTTGAAGTCAGTAGACAACCGTTGCAAGGGGTATTAATTGGAGAGGTGTGGGCATATGCCTTAGCAAATGGCTGTAATCAATGTCGATGTAGAGTTCTATAGAGAGTGCTTTTCCTTGTTATGCATGGATAAACAGTAAGTGACATGCACACTACGTACTTGGATTGCTGTGCTCTATGTAATTTGGCCAGGTGGCCCCAATGACAGAAGGCAGACTTAGCCAATGCTGTCAGACTGGGCATTTTACTAAAGCTAAAGCTGTAATTTGCCATACTAGTCGATTCTCAGAGCCTACAGGTCTGCTCAGCATCTTTAAGTATGCTTGGATGGATAAAATACATTATGTTCTTATTAGAAATGCTATCTGTTTGCACTGAGAGAGACGCATTTTATTTCCTCTCATAAGCTGCGGTCAAGATGTAAATTCAAATGGAAAATTTGTATTTTCTAGCTGGAATCTGTGACTCTGCTTGTGACGCTGATCGCAGTAATCGCGGATTTGGGGGGCATGAGATTCGACTACCGCTGTTCCATTGAAAGTTGCAAAGCCTTTGCTGTACAACGAATAGCAAAACTTAGCTTAGCGCTGGTGTTTGAAGTGAGCTAGCGTGGCTGAGAGCAAACAACAGAAATAACAGCAAATCGGTGTGAACGTAAGAGGTTCATTTGATATAGGAAAATGAACATAGTCTGGCTGCTTTCAATAGCTTACTGTGGCTATTAAAATGTGGATACGAGTCCCAAATGCGATTGTATGTTCAGTTAAATAAGTTCAAGAATGAGACGATTGCTAGCCACCTGCTTGTAGCCACGCATCATGAGTTAACCAAACCTGTGATTGAATCTGAGCAAAGATTTTTTGTTACGCAGAAAGAAGGGGTATTCTGTTCGAATTGCCAGCGATTCTCATCGTTTTTGTTCTTTATCTTCTTGCACAAAATAAAACAAGGCTTCAACGCCTGCAGAGAGCTCAAGCATTCCTCTAAGGCACGAATTTCGCATCGGTTCCAAACAGTTGAAAATCCATTGGCACGGGAGCTACTAATAATTGTCGACACGGTTGGAAATTCGCCAAGATTATCTAACTGAAGTTTTACGAGGCTCATGAGGGTGTTCACATATAATCAAATGCTTTTGAATGAGTTAAGACTAGTATTTGCATCCTATATGCGCATTCATGGATTACGGGGCAATCACAGAAGCAGCAAACGGACGACCAGAAGGTGATTTATTCCACCGTGTTAAGAGCCTAGTTCCCTGACTCCTGCTTGCCATTTTAATGAATGTAAAACAGGGCTCACATAAATTAGGAATGATACTAGCTTTGGTGCTCCAAATCGGTGGCCATAAAAACTTGGCTCAACCACGACAAAGGGCATGCAAAGTGTTTTATGGCATATTGAAAGCTTAACCCAAGTAAAAACCATGTTTACAACAAAAGGACTTTTCTTGAGTTTCTTACTCTTGTGTAAATATGAAAATTTTGAAAGTGTTTACGCGGCCTGTTTCATGTCACCGAACACTGAATGAAGGCTCTTAACCTTTAAGACTGGAAAACTTGTAATATTTTGGCAGCATTCCTGCTTACATTTGGGTAACATTTTACAGATTTAACCAAAATGTCTCAGTTAAGAATGAAGGGAACTTTACCTCGCCAAAGATGAGGCAATTAAAACTGGTTGTTGGATAATGGCACAAATACATATTTAAAGGGTTAGACAGAAAAAAAGTTGAATCTGATTGCGCCAATGACTATCCTCACTCACTCGCGTCGACTCAAGTACGCTGCTATTGGTCGTAATGGCATTTATGTGAACAAAAAATTCAAAGCACGCATCTTCAACGTGTGAAACTGGGTAAATTGACACAATGACAACACACGGTCATCAATGCTGTAGTTTGAACTAGCTTTGTTCCTGCCTTACCAAGAGTTGTATGGATTAAACGTTCTTGACGTGCGAATGCAACCCATGCCTTCTCAACATTTGTCCGTCGCCTTGCATTTCCCCTCTTCTGTCCATGCATGAATCTAAATAAGGTCATGCTTGATTTCTGATTGGCTTCGGAAGTCAACCATGTTAAGAGTCATTGCAAATACCTTGATCAGCTAATTCGAAAAGTGTACGCAGAATACGCGCTTGTCAACTGAAGGCACTAAGCACGTTAACGGTGCTTAATTCTTATTATGAGAATGAAAAGCATTTTTAAGGCAACTTTTGCATTTTAATGCAGCCCAAGGCTTTGCTACTGACCATTATATTATCCTACAATAGCAGATGCTGGCATAAGTGAAAGCACGAAACAAATCCGATAGACAGTCTGCGAAGTATATTGTACCCATCATCCCTGCAGAAGTTCTTTGTGCATATGGGAAATCCGTTTACTCGAATAACTTATGTGCAGGTGCATGCGCGAGCGGACTAATCGGCACTTCTCATGCGTTTTGATGGTCACAGCGCGCAAAGGCCCACAGCAAATTTTAACTCAGGTTCCACTTTTGCAGTGTTGAGACTGACAACGCTGGAGGCAATATCACTCGCGGAGCTTACGCCGAACCTTTATTAGGCCTTACAGCAACAGGTGCCACTTGACTAACGCTAATCAGTTTGCAGAGGAATGAACGCCTACTACGCACACTATTACACTGTGAGTTGTGCGAGAATCACTACAAGGTGTTTATGTGGTAAATTGACTTTGGATACACTGAGATGAGATCACATAGTTTTATGATTCGTGGAGTTACTCGATTGTTGTTGAATCATTATTTGACCCATTTAAAGCATTACTAACATTTGGACAGGCAGTGTTAGTAATCTGAGAGAAATGGCTATGTGAGATCTTTGTCATCATTGATGCAGGTGAACCAAAGAAAAGGCAACGTTTTGCCGTCGATTTACGTCCATATGTTCGTTGGGGGGGGGGGGGGGGGGGGGGGGGGAGAGGGTGCATTAGCCGAGTAATGCTACTCGTGCAGGGTTCATTTAAGATATAAGCGAAGGAAAGTTGCATGATTGTCATTGCACAGAGGAATCGATCCGTCAGATATGTGGGCTGGTCCGTAAGGTCATGTCGCCTACAAAGCACAAGTGATATCAATGGGATAAAAATGAAATACTGGAGGTTGGAAGGGCTTTACGATGCACGTATTACAATTATTGAAGCAAGAAATTATGAGTCGTCCTAGTTCCTACATTTTATCCGAGAAGAGCTTACTCTCAAAAGTCAGCGTAGTGATCCATTGAATGGTGGACATGAAGTTGGGAACGATGTTAACTCTCCGCCATAGCATAGGTGAAAGCAATGAGGAAGGCAAGAACTACCATTTTGCAAACAATGGCTATTGCCATTTCGCATCTGTTTTAAAAGCAGTAATATCTGCTGAATGTGAAGCCACAACTGATGTGGGATTCAGCAAGATGTGATGACTGGGCGTGAGTTCAACTCCATATTAGATCCAGAGGTCTTCATCTCATCACTACACGACGAATTCGTTGTTACTCTTTCTCATCCACTAGCCAGTTCTTTCGTTCATGCCTCATGCACTGCTATTCACTCCCTTGCCTCCAGATTAGCCACCCTACACCTTCCTTCCTCTCCTTCCACTACCGCCTCTCTGAGCATCAGGCCGTGTCTAGTATTGCCACATACTAATTTGCTTACCCACCAGCACTAGTCTTACTACTAATACCCATTCAGCATTATTGGATACTTGACAACGTTTCCGCATCCTTCTGCTTGTCCACTCAAGGGACTAAAGCAAGACTTCTTCTTTCGCCCTTCAATCATAGCTCCAACTCGCATGCTTCAACCTTCTCACACATTCCCTTACCCTGCCCACTCACTTCTACGTCTGCCTCACATGGAGCATTGGAGAGGATTGCAGCCTCGTATCGACCCTACACGTCGGTCTGTTAATGCTCTAATTTGCCATGCTAATGTATGATTTGTAAAAAGGCATCACGAAATACATGCCACCAAGTCATTTGATAGCATGATCCACAAAGTACACCAAAATGCACAGGCACTATTTTTCTCGTAGGACTTGAGCTTATCACCCACAAAATATAAGCGAGCCAACATTGCATTGAAATGATGGATTTACCAGAGGCTATCGCATTGCAGCGCTACATCATCGGTTTTCGACATGTTTAGACAATGTTTTCCATTAATCGGTATAGAAATGTTTCACTATCCACCGATGGTGCAAGAATCAGCTCACTATTTACCAAGAGTAGAGAGTATCTCCCTACCCAACTCAATGGATAAAAATAAACAATATGCCTTATCCAAAACTGACCGAAATCATGTAAAAAGCAGTGTAGAACGTTGTGGTGGATTGAAGATAAAAGAGCTGAATGACAAGTGGCTGATGAGCATAGTTCACATCTTTCAAGCGTTTTCACTTAGATCAAGCGTTTAATTTAGCTGCTGATGAGTCTAAATTAAACGTTTTCCTTGTTGTTTCATGCACACGCATGCGGAGTGGCTGCTTCGTTCGTACTCCAGTCAGCATAGAGTCGTTGGGGCAATCAGGGCACTGAAGGAATCCAACGGTCTGATTCATCTTGCTTGACGTACCTTCCGTAGCATTTATAATGGCTGTGCTACTAAATTTACAGGACGAATCAGCGACTGTCTGTGTATTGCACAGGATTTCACTGGCATATCGGACAGCATGGAGTGAGTCCGTGCAAATACGTCACAGCCAACCGAATACGACCAAAGGGAAGTTGGCTTCCCTTGATCAGCACGACAATGGTCATAAGATCACTTAAAAGCGGTAGATAAGTTTATATCTTAAGCCTGGAAGGAATTCAATGCCAACACTGACATACATGGATGCCAAGAAAAAAGGAATTCAGGTTATATATGTAAGGGAAACCTTGATTTGGAATTGTGGCCAAGCGCCTCTGCAATGCGATGGAGCTCTAGCAACTCAATGCTGTAGCCTATCGAAAAACCTTCTAAGAACCCCTTACCTGATACCACTCTACTGATAAACCCCACTTTACAGAGCATAATGGAAGAATAGACGCGGATCGGTTAATTTGGTGGGCGGTGAAGTGGAGCAATCACATGCCGATTTAAAAATCTCTGCTACTGACTTCTTCTGCCTGGACACGTGATGTGGACGTCTTAAATCCCAGGAGTAGTTTCCATTCGATTTTCTGCAAGCCTACTTGACTGTATTCCTCCGCCTATTTAGGAAATCTGTGTTTTTTAGCTGTTTTTGGTTCCCTAGACGTTCGTTTAGCAGGCTAATACCACTTCAAAAATAAGCTCAATCATGAACAGCCATTGCACATGGATTAATTTTTGTTGCATGATCGTCTTGGCTAAGGGTTAGGGGTCCGCATCTACTTTGTTCACTGCGCAAGAACATTAGTTAATGCGATTTGTGTGTGTGACTTTGTAACCAATAAAACTCCACTAGTGTATTTCTTCCTAGTGGAGAGGGCCGGAGAGAGCGCATTTGGTTTCTATATCTCCACACCAGTTATCAAACGCGGCACTGCAAAATTCGGGTTGAAAATGGGGTTGCGTTTCATTTTGCAGTAGCTCGTATCCAAACAAATTGCATATTTAGTGAAATTTTTGAAAGCGTTTGGTTCAGTCAAGTGCACTTAGGGAGCTACCAGCAAACGAGATAAGTAAGATGCAGCCTTGTTTTCACATTATTGTAAACTATTTTCTCCATTAGCAAAAATTACGACGCGCTGTCTGCTACAGTAATGAGGGTGCATAACGCGTCAAATAGGAAAAACGGTTAACTTTAATGAAGATGTGTCTCCAAACTACGCGCCACTTTCTTCAGTCCTTGAAACCCTTTGTTGAGGTTAAGCAACTGATGAAATATTAGTCTGTAGAAGGGGGATCCAGTGGTAGAGAGGAACAGAGAAAAAGGAAAAAAGGCAGATGCCAAATAAAATAAGAACTCTCTCTACAACTGCATGGTCTACACTTGGAGGTGCTTGAGAGAAGGAATGAAAAAATCATTCCTTGACATTGCGGCGAACGGGAGGAGACCTCCGATGCTATAAAGGAGTACTTATATTTGAGCAATAGCCAATGCTGTAAGTGAAGCCAAATGTTCTTACTTGACATTAAAGCAGTTGTCTCAAAATATATGCCATCAGAATTATTGACAATGCAATTGCGACGGTAACCACGTAGGCAGAAATGGAGACGCGCATCGAGTGATCTCGTTGAAGAATGTATTTAAAGCGAGCTGATTCAAAGATGGGCGTGATGTCTGCCGCGAAGGTGGTGAGATGTATGCACTCACAAAGGATCTCATCCGAGTTGAGAGAAGGGATAACCTTCGATGCAAAAGGCAGGATAAATTAATTCACCGCTCGATTTTTCTTACAGGGCTGGCATTCAGATCAAGGCGTATAGTTGATCACCTGTGCTATGCAGAAGAGACACCACCGCGACGTACCTACAACGTGCATTAATAGGAGCCGGTTGTGGCCGTTGGGCAGCACCAGCCACTGTTGCACCTGGTGCCGCTTGGTTTAACTCAATCATCGTTAAGAAGAATGATGGATGGTTGCTGTTTCGTGTTCATGTGAACAAGATGCTCTGTAGTGATGCAAAAAATTTCTTCCAACCAAGGACCTACATTGCTCATGTTTACAGGGAACATCCAGCATGGTTCGTACTGCGGTAGCATGCTTAGTGGGTAGGCAAAAGGTCATCACGATTGCTGTCATTATAGGTTCAAAGACAATCACGCATCTGTACGTGAGCAAAGACTGAGACCTCCATCGCGATCGTGTAATCTTGCATAGCCTCAGCATTCATTTCAGCAATCACCCAAAAAATGATTGTTCCTGCACAACCCACCAGCGTATGATGGGTGGCATGACAAATTTGTGCACTGCATAAATTTTATCGCTGAAATGGTGAACACAGCCAGGCAAAAACAGTGGCAGATTGTGTTTCTTACTGACACCGAAGACTTGGACGTCGAACTGTTTAAAATCTGGGCTTTTTGGGTCAGGTATCCTGCGTCACGCTATCAGTACCCTCTTATATACGAGTGTAGTCTTTCAGGTGTGGTGATGACATAACTTGCATAAAGTTCGACTTTTATTCCTTGAGATTAGTAATACCTTTCTGAGTAATAATGAAATCTGGATAATTAGCAAAGCGCATGAGTAGATTTGCATGCAGGAGAGGCTCACCTTACATCCACTGGTACGCCATGCATCTTCACCTGGTGTGAGATAAACACACGAAGGCATAGTGGCGGATACATAAGCAGTGGCGTTAATCTGATCCCTGAATGGATATGGCACAGGCGGTGGATTCCTCTCGTCGTAGTGATTCAGTTCACTTGCTGTCAGCTGACGATAGCCAATGTAAAAGAGATTCAACTCCTCCTCTTCCATTTTTAAGTGCCTTGTTCGAGCAAAGGCCTCGGCTTTGAGCTTACTTAAGATGTTAGGGTAGATGTGCAGAGAGTAGATCTGCTGCCTTTCCCCTACGTTGGACACGTTTTCTAGTCGACAAGGCACAGCGAATCATTCATGTTTTAGTCAATATTTAGCCGAAAACGACAACTCACCACAAGCTGACGTAGAGGACGGTAGCATAGTCCAATAGAAGGAGCCATAATTGTCCACGACTTGCAGATTCGGTGGAATGGTGAACCTAAAAGTCACAAAACAATACAACTTTGCAGCATTGGCTTAAAATGGGGTGTACTAGTAGTGCAAATGAAGTGGCGCACCTTGCAACCACCAAGTACTGGGGACAGGTTGTGGAATCGGTGGGATTTAGTTGGAAAACGAAAGTAGCTTCCTCTTGATCAACCTCAAATCTGTGCATGATGAGAAGTTGATAAATCAGTGTTCCATCCACAGCTACAATGGGTTCTGGCAGTTGCACTTCTTGCTCTCCAATCTCTGCATCACTGTTTGTGGCACCGCCTGTAGTTGTGTTCTGTGCGGAAAAGAGTGACCATTTGCACGGTTGTTTGGAATGATCACTGTGTACCAAAAGAGTAGCATGAAAGCTAACCGTTTTGAGTGTGAAACGAAAGGGAAGCTGGGTGTCAGACAAACTGAGTGCCGTTCCCTCAGCGTAGAATGTCAGGGAGACAAGGCTGGATCGTGGATTGTACTGACCTCGATTGAAGAAAGGATAGATGTTGTCTGCAAAGCGACTTGTCTGAAAGTTCGACCATGATGCATTAGGTGGAGTATGGGAGTGAGAGTCATAGAGTAGAATGTTTGGTGATACTTACACGTATTACAACATCCTTGTGATTCTGCAGTTCTGTGATATTTGGAATGATCATATCGGTTTCACCACAGGTTTCGCGATTGTTGGAGAGATTCCATGTCATTACACGACAGAAGCGAACAAAATTACCTGTGCTGAAATTGGCCTGGAACATGGGGCCTCCAGGAACAAGCACGTCATGGAGACTGCCTGCTAACACGCTATCGATATTCGTCAGCACCCCAGTCATTGACTTTGCCTGTCAACCAATGGAAATATACATTGCTTTCTGATATTGACGACGCTCATATGTGGTCCCATTGGAATGGGAATGACTATTTGGAGTGAGGGGCGAACGGCATGAGGAAGTAAACGAATGCGATGTAAACAATGAAAATGAATGGAATCCATTGAATGGGAATGAGCGAATAAATGCGGTTTCTGGACCTCACTTTAATAAATCCGGTTGAGGTGCATTGAATGTAAGTAGAAGCGACTCACAGATGAGCCTTGGACTTCTCGAATATGCTTCAAAACCAATGCGTCGATGGAGTCCACAGCTGGAATTAGAAAGAACATGATGCAGATGTCGCCGGTTTGGCCAGAGGTGCAGTTGTGATGCTGCTGCATGCAGTGCTGCATCTCTCTTCATGCGATTAGGTTGATGTGTGCCCAAGTAGTTTGATTCGGACACCGTTGGTCAGGGTGACGAATACATAAAAGTTGTACTTACCACAATGCACGAGGACCCATAGGATATTTTAATCAGCTATTTGACTTCTGCACGCATCGAAGTGAGTAAGGTGGAAGTAAATGCAATGTTATCAGCTTACGATCTGTATCAATGTCGGTCTCGTAGTCGAGTTCCTGTGGTGGGACACTTTTGAGTGAGGGAGTGGGCATCTCGTGTTGGTGGCGCATCCCCTATGATTATGCATCAGTCTTGTTAGAAGATGATACCTCAAGAAGAAAGACTCCGATGTTGGTGAATCTGCGGACCAGCATGAAGACGTTCTGGAATGAAGAGTGGCTTAGCAGTTGTGGTAACACAGGCGCTGCCTCGACCAGCTTCGACTGGATGCGGTCCATTGCTGTGAATGTAATTTCGCCAGCAACGCTAGCGATGGCTTCGAGGCCAGAAGATAAGGGAAGTAGGTGCTCATAGTCGCTTAGGCTGACCTGTTCCAGAGCTCCAACTAGCTTTTCTGTCAACTGCAATGTTGTGTGGGATCTAGCTCATCATTTAGCAGAAAGGAATTACTAAGTTGCTTAAGCGAGCACTTGTTTAATTCGGTTTGCTTGGGTCTGGTTCTATTTTGCAGGTCGCAAATCGTGACTCCTTACTTGTCTTAAGGTGTTATTTTGTGAAAAGCAAATAAAACTAATTTTTGCACAAAATAAGCACATTTGTGAAGCACTTGTTGGATGGTAGAGTGGAAGGATGTACCTGCGATATTTTATTTCGCTTCTGATCCGCATCAGCTGGTAGGCCTAAAGTGGTAAAGAAGCAATTGCATCAGATTTGTTAGGAGAGTTATTTGACCAAAGAAAAAGAAGTGAGCATTTGGTAAATACAAAGCTTACTCTGAGCGAGACCCGAGTTCACAAATTCTCTTATTTGTGCACACATTGCCTGAACAATGCCCGAAATGATGTTTGGATCCTTGGAAGCAACTGACTGCTCGAGAATATCGTTCTTGCCGGATAAAATGTCCGTCAACTGCTTTTCAAACTCATCCGGTGTGCTTCTAATGAACTAGAAATACGGCAAAGCAGACGTGAAGGACATTGTCGATAACTTGTAAATGAGAAGGCAAATGGGTGGAATGGAGGATAGATGGACGGAAACGGTATGGCGGTAAAGATAGATCTGCACAAGTGAATGGAGAAAGAATGCATGAAGAATTAGGTGAGCAACTAACGAAATGAATTAACCCGTAAATGGAATGAGGACAAATTTGTAAAAAGGAGATGAACAGACGGTTGGATTCACTTACCAATGTACGAACTGCAGGAATCACTCACCATAATTTCACGAAAACACTTATCAATGTATAAACTCGAGCTAGACAGGCTGCGAATGCACATCTGAATGCCTTTCTCAACCAGAGGCAACATACAGCAGAAGAAAGGATTATCGGCAATACCGAGAGTTATATGTTCCTCCACCGTCTTTGCTACAATAACGTTTTGGCATTAATCTTAGTAATAGTACGCTTTACCATAAAATTCAAATTGCCCCTGAATTGGAGGACAGTTGCAGACCACGCAGACACGCTGAAACTCGTGTATGAAATTAGGGGCTTCAAGGGTGCACTGGTCGCAAGTAGTCGGTGACCAGACATCGAGCGTTAGGCAGGATTCCAGGTTTATGAGTTGGGGGCGAGTCACGCCCATGCACACATCCAGTCGGCCTTGATCCGGCAGTTTGTGGATGAATTCAGGGAAAATCACAAGAGTGTTTGTTTTTATACCTGCAGAACGGAAGTGTGCATAGTTCTAGCAGTGCGTCTAGGCAGCTTGGCTAAGATAGAACAGACGATTGACCCAAGTCATGGCTTGAAATTGTTTGCGAGCAATTTGGGTGCTTTGTTACGCCACCACATACGTTTCGTAAGTCAGTTCATTCCAAAGGTGCCTACTCAAGATGGTAGGCGACGGAGTTAGCAGGTGCTGGTGCGCATGTGCTCGCATGTGTGCGTATGCATGTGGTGTGAGTGTTGATGGAAAACGTAAACCCATCGAATATCCGCACGCATGCAGTGGCGTGGACCTGGTGGTTAGTAGTAAGTCGTCAGCGTGATGCTTTGTAGTGCATTCTCACGGTAGTTGTTTTATTCAACACTGCTTGTTCCAACTCTGGACAACTGTCTACGTATAATCTGGTCATGTTATGGGCTGTCCTGGAATTACTAATCTATGTTGCCTATCGCCCCTCTGTCAGTATTGACTTAAAAGTAGCATATATATTACCATAAATTTAGGCATGTCCTCGCAGTCATACTCTGAACTTCATTCCCTTTATCAACATTAAATTTCCATCTCACCCGAATGTCTCTCATGAGTTACAGATCAATTAAATAATTTACCCTCCATGAAATGCATCATCTCCTCCGAAACATTCCAGGTTGAACCGTTGGAGCACTGTACTTCAAAACGCCAACGAAACTCGACACCTTTGAAGTCATTGTCGCCATCAATTGCGCCCCTAAGCACAACATGTTCAGGTGTTCGTATGACCAGCGTGTCTGCAGTAAATCGCGGTCTTGTGACTCTGTAAAGTAGCACATAGGAAGGGACACTTCTCACTTAATGGATAAGGTAGCTCCCAAATTCCTCCCAAGTCGGATTCTGTGTACATCTCGACCTATCCTAGTAGAGGTATTAGCACAAACTGTCACCTCGTAAGTTGCATTCATTTTCAATTCGGCCGCGGACATGCATATGTCGCCATCTACCTCCTCCACTTCAAATGTCTTCCCTTCCGCTGGAACGTTCACTCTTGCGTAGAAGGAACCAAGTTTCTAAGAACAGGTTAGAAATTAACATTAAGAATGCGTGACTCTTGCCTCATTTGGATCCAAATTCAGCATTGGATTAAATCGAGGCTTTGGTGCAAGGCATATGCTCTGATTGTTCCATGGAACGTAGTGGAAGTTGCCAGTCCCGTGAAGAATTTCGATTCGCAAACGCATAGGCCATACCTCTGGAAATGGCCAAATGGGCTCCCTCTCGTCAATGTCCTTTCGTTGATAGTTTCCACAGACGACTGCAAAGTCCTCACTATCGAGGACCTCAAAGAAACGATTCGCCTGTAAACTGAGACCAGCATCGCCACTCGCTACAGCGGTTGTTGTGTATTGGCCTGCCTATTGTACAGTTATTCCTACTGCAGGTTTGCATCACTTACAGCTAGAACAAAGTCAGTTGTATATTTAGTACCCTCAACCGTTTCGTCATAATACTGGTCGGGGTTTTGTAGACTTTTAAAACACCACTTCACTTCCTTTACGCTGCCTTTAATGATATCCGCCATGAATGTGATCCTGCTGCTCCTGTTAAAGATGTCAAACCGCCTTCCACATCCAGAGAGAAGTTTGGATCCCACATTCTCGTACATGGCAATTCCACCAATTGTTGGCTCACCTAATTCTATCACATGAGATCAGGTTGTCAAGCCGGACAAACCAGATGCTGGAGCTACTTGGGCACTGGAAGGAATCACACTAATGGGAACTACAATTCGCTTTGGTGTGGCCTCCTGATCCCATGCATAGGGCTCCAGTACAGCTACCACTGAGTGCACACCCTCTTTTGCGAAGGATCCGTAGAAATGCATCGTTGCACTCAAATACAAGTCCAGTTGTACCTACAAATCAAGGCTTGTTTTCTCAATAAGCAGGTCAATGAACATGCAAACATGCAGACCTCACAACATGCCTCACGACCTCAGTTTGTTCCTTGCTGCACCCATAATATGGCAACTTCCAAACCTGGCCGCATTATGAGTTTATTCTGGAATAAATTGTCGTCTTTTACCACCGCAAATCTATGCAGCCACAAAATAGTGTCGTCAGCTCAAAAGACTTGAATAACTGCAAGTGCATTGATTTCGGGTGGCAGCATCTGTCGGAACCTTGCCGATCATAACTTTTAAGTTCTGGTGCAAAGATACTTAACTTGCCCTACAATCTAAATAACTAACTTCCTATCTGACTGCCAAGCTGACCGTCTGATTAAATTCTTTGGAAGGGGAATCAGTCCTGAGGACCTGACACCTTTGTGTGGAAAACTGGCATGCTCCAATTAGTTGTCAAGAGCAATTTAGCAGAAAGCGGGAAAGTTGAATGCAAAGGCATTGCTGAGTCCTGAACTTAGATAGTCACTGGCAAATGAGATGTGCTTGTTGAGTGTCATCGCTGTCTTAGACCATACTTAGTAAACAAAAAGTTTCACTTAAGCTTGCCCGCCAAGAGGGACACTGATTGACTCCTTTACATCTGCGGGATAAACTGACATTTTTTACACTTCACCATTTTTGTGCTAACACAAAGAAACTCTCGGTCTTTGTTCCAATCTTAACGTTACCCATAGTTCATTGAACTAAGTGGGAATAGCCCACATGAAAATTAACCACTGGAAATGCCACGGGCAGAAACAACCTAATTTCCTGTGCACATTTCCAAGCAGGTCAGTCTGCCGAGTTATAACCTGAATGCTAGTAAATTAAAGCTTAATTCACACCCTCCAGATCATTAGCTCACTACGCGATTACTTGCTTGCACACTCTGCAAAGCCACTTACAATGTTTGGCTGTAAGTCGTGCACAACCAAATTGGCTTCAACTCTCCACCACAAACAATTGACACTTGCTTGTGTGCACATCAGCCATCACACCTTAGTAAAATAGATTTCTCAACATTTCTGTCAGTTGACTAGCAGCTGCTCAAAACACTCCAGTAGTCATGAAAATTAGTCTCCTTCATAACGAACGATGCACTCCTGTTTGAGATCGATCATGGAATACTGTAGAGATTCTGCATAAAATGGGCTAACTTACCGCAGGAGCAGAGTCGACCGGTGCTTGTGGATAGAGTTTGCCGACCCTTACGCATTTTGTGTAATTATTGGATTCAACTCGAACTTCATCACCTTTATATAGGTTGCACGGATCATCAATCGTATGCGACTGAATCCCGGGCAACGGGAAACGTGTAATCCACACCTAAAGGAAGTAACAAAAAAGCTGAGGACACAATAAAAAGACAAGGTGGAAATGAGTGGTGGGAAGTAGGAGACGAACAGTAAAGGGTAGAGGCATGGGAAGTAAGCAACACGTACCACGTGGGGATCGGGAGTCGCGGGATTTCCATTCGAGCAAATTTTATTTTTATAATCCGCCATAATCGCGCCAGGACACGTTGGGCGATCGTGCTTCAGGAAAATCGATGGTTTTATTAAAAGTAGATAGCAAAAGTGAAAGAAATGGGTTAAAACTTGCAATAATAAGGCATTTGGAATGCAGACTCAATTAAGGTGACTTCGGCATATAGAGAGTTAGGGTCTCTCCATGACTGTCTGCCCCTCTGACTGCCTAGTTGCCTGTCTGCGCATTTTTTTGTCAACTTACCACAAACCTGATGTAGGCCCCATCTGTCGCTATCGAAATGAATCGAAGTTTGCCGTATTCAAAGGTGACAGGACCGTAGGTTATTGAGTTTGGCAAAGGGCAATTTATAAATCTGCCATCGTAGCGTTCTAATGAAGTAACACCGAGTGGTAGGAGGTTGGCTTCTGCAACAAAATGTGCTACTACTTCTGACTGAGAACCGCTGTTGCATTTGCTAAAGTAGAATTCCCACGCCTACACATGTATTGCATAAATGTGTGTGGTTTCTACTGAGACACTGCAAATAAATAATGAAGAACAAAAGCACACGTCACATCACGCACAACGCACTGGCGAACCTGTGAACTGGTGACTGAGTGGCGGTCTGCCCTGCCACTGTACTGTGGCTCTAACTCTGTTTTCGTCGAGCACTGTGAGGTTGCATTGGACAAGTTCATTTACAAACACTGTGTTTGGACATTCGAAGCTGTAAGTGAAGGTGAATGCAGCCTCACGAATCGTCTGTGATGATTTGCGTCCACGTGCACCCTAAATATGCGGTGAAGTAATTATGTTGCCGGAGTTGAGCTATCACAAACCAAGGTGCTGTGGATTGCGATGGCGACCAACAGACACTTCCGCAAATAACAAAGCAACGTTTCCATCCTTAGCAAATCCGTTCTAGGCAATGTTTGTTTTATTAAACAGTGCTCAACAAGGAGGAAATGTAAAGAGAATGAAAATTAACTTCTTCTTACCACTGAGGAGAATTAATGCGTCACTCATACTGCATCCATGTTATGTATATGTATATATATATATATATTCCTGAGGGTAGGTGCGGATGAAGCTGTAAAAAAGAACAATGGACCGCCTCTAGTGCACCATCGTTAAAGGTAAGTGTATCACTTTTGTGCACTGAAGTGGACGGAATACACGACGCATGAATAGGGTGGAAATGGGCACGGGGATAAGCGATTCATCTAAACTAATGGACAGTTGTAGGACAGTGGTACAAATTAGAATGTAGACTCCTTAATATTTTGTCCCGCCAAGTTCTCAATGTAGCAAAGTGTGTCTGGCAAACAACCTAAGTATGATTATATCCCACTTCGCGGTTTGTATAAGGCCTCTATGTCATTCGCCGTCCTTAACATGCCCTATTTTTCCGAAACAAATACGATTTTACAAGCGGATTTGCATAATTTACGCCATTAGTCTTGTTAAAAGAATTTGTGAATTGCTGCAGGAGCTCCTTTGCAGTCTGTTGTGATGTCACGTGAGGCCAATATTTGAAGGAAGGTAAGAGAATGAGTGATTTAGTCATATTTACGTGCAATTTTAGTCGTTTGACAAAGGTACTCCCAAGAATAATTACAATATTAAATGCGACCCCTTTGATGCTTTGTATTTTATCGCGCCATTGTCAACCTTTAAATTGAATTGAGTTTCGACCAACTTGGATTGCTTGCCTACAAACGTCACCAGACAGCTCATATAATGTCAGTTATAAGCCTATATTACGGCGACATTGAGCCGCTAGTCAGAGAGTCACCGAAGGTCGGCGTATGACATTACTAAAACAGATTATAGGTGGTCAAATCCAATTTTTGCAAAGAAGGCTTGGAACAAGGGCGTATAGTTCTTGCAAACGTTCGTTACGAGGTTTGAAGGCGCACAGAACTCCTCTGCCTTGTGTATGGCACAGGATCCCAATATTCCTTGCCAGGTTGAGTGGAGTGGTTGGTCGCATCCAATTTTACAAACTAAGTCTGTTACGACAACATAACTAGAGGGAGCATAAAATTTGACGCCAACTGCCATTTTCTCCTTTGTGAGTTAATGCGCAATGTTATATGCATTTGTGTTCAAAAGTACCCCACAAAATTCTTTGTACAGCTCTTATTTATTGCCAAGGACATTTTTGTAAAAGCAACGAAAAGTCGTTACATAGTGCCACTTCACTTCAAAGGTTGGCTGCAAACTACTTCAAATGATTTATGAAGAAATGCTACGTTAACTGCTAATTGCTACCAAGGCGACAGAATAAAGGCTTTTTAGAAAACAGAAACACTAGAAGCGGACCAACCAAGGAGGTGGCAGCTGTGTCTCAATAAAGTTGTTTGAAGCACTTCAATCATTAAAAGAGTGGTAATCATACCAATTCGGACGAAACGTTGATGAAATAATCCAAACGGTAAGTGTTTTGTTTCTGCTGCGGAGGACGTCCTAGGTATTTTCGACTCACGACCGATGCTTGAATGCTCTACAGTCGAGCTCCTGCTTAGTTCACTTTACTAGTGGATGACACGCATGTAGGTTCTTCAAGTGTGATAATGCTCACCCAAATGCTGCAGTTAATCAGAACCTGAAGACATGCATGGATGAAGCTACAGATGGAGGTTAAGCAGTCTCCGATGGCCAGCTGCTAAGCGCATGCCCACTCATCGCGCCACCCTTTACTATTCTATATGTCAATGAGAAACTCTGTCCCAGAGCTATAGTTCATTGACGCTTCCATCACAGAACTCGACAGTATACAGTGCATGACAAATCCAAGCATTCAAATATGCTCTTACTTTCGCCATTTTAGATAGGATCTTTTTAAAAGAGCATTTGGAGCGGATACACACTTCCTCGGATTACTGCAGAAAGCACTAGAAGGTTATTTTGCACAGATATGGTAAGGTAAACGAGATGAGGCTTGCTCTAACTTGAAAATGACTGTTCATAACACTTCTAGGGGTTAAGAAACAGTTAGACTTAAAATTAGAGACTCAATATTAAAAAAAAGAGTTGATGTTTCCGTAATGATATTCAAATTTGACTTTAATAATGACAGGAGAATCACAATAACATATTCGTTTCATCACATACCAATAGCATCCAAGCGGAACTAGAGCACAATCTGGAACTTTAAGCTTTGTTTTTCATAAACTTCTGCGGTGGTTTATTTACTCACCTATCTCAATGCTTCACTTACACCTAGAAAGCCTTGACACCTGAAGATTAGTCTGTCCAACTGAACAACCTTATGCCATCCGTCGTGAACCTACTTTCCCAACTCACATATTTTAGCAAGTGCTTTTCTCGACTGGTCACTTATGATGGTTTGTTGCATGGTGATTAACGAACGGTTTTGCGCTAAGTACCCAGAATCAGCACTTGGTATTGCAAGTGCCCACGTGACAACTTTCGAAAAGCCTATTCAGAGCACTGTTTTTGAGGACTTCTATGGAAATCTTGGCATTTACGCAGAAATTAACTAAAAAAATAGTTGTCAAAAGCTTTTCATCATACCACTTTAGACTACAGTCTTGATTCGAGGTGTCTATTAAGCAGCCTAATGGTGAATGACACAATTGTATTATACTATTCTGCATATCACCTCCATGGATACTTTTAGAGCACACAAATCAGAATGTTTTGTTCATTTGAATGTTGCATGGCAGTGTTATGAGAGTTCTGATCCAAATGATTTGATGTCTTATATAGGAAATGTGTAAACAAATTCGTTTAGCGTAAGTGGATAAGGACTTGTGATGTCAAATAAACTGGCCAGCCAAAGTATCATTGCAATGATGAGAGCTGAATGGCTCGCATGAGTAGAAGTGCCGGATAAATACGCTACACAAATACGTTTTCACCATTGTTATGCAGGAAAATAAATCCGTTTAAAATCTTTTACTTTGAGGCCTCTCGAGTGGATTCGTTTTAAAAACTCGCCTGCGATTATTGATAAGATCTAATTTGTTGCATTCACCTTGATAGATTCTCCTTCTCAATGCTGTTTGGAGTGCTCCAATGGCTTATACATCGGGTCACGAGTCCTACCAGCACCTTACAGAGTCTCTATCGCTGAAGATTCGCTACAATGAGCCTAGGTGTCTAGACGTACCACGTAATTAACTTCCCTTTGTATTTCTTCATAGCACGTGATGCTTTTTTAGATATTTGGCCACTGACAGCTGCACTTCTTGCTGCACCTCAATCTTTTTACTTGCATGAAACGCCTCCATTTTCTAATGACAATTTAAAAGAAATCTCAAAGCCTTGGTGAAGAACATCTAAGAAAAGGATTGAATGACAATCACTCACCAAACATGTTGGTTCCATCTCAAACCATTTTTACCAAAAGTAAAGATGCGTAATGCAGTCATGACATTTTTACAAATATAAACGGTGGGAAGAGGGTAATCATGATTTGATCAGTTTATCAAAAAGAAACTGAGCCCATGTCCGCCTGATTCTTGGCATTCCATTAACAAGAAATCCACTAACCAAACAGAGAATACTTAATCATCCATTCGCACTGAAGACACAGAACAGCAGTAGTGACGGCGCCGTTGCCAGTTTCACTGATACCGGACACCTACTTGATCTGACAGCAACTCACTCCTAAGCTAGTCGTTACGTGACAGACAGATGCATCAATTTGCAGAAAACGGCGGCACCTAATTCTTTACTAGGCGGTATTCCAACAATTACAATTTTGCTCCAGAAAACAATTTCCGGAGCATTTGGGACACATCGGTGCGTCGAAGAGTCACTTCTTAAGGAAGTCTGCTACCAACTGAGCAAGTAAAAATGGTCTAATGCTAGCAATGCAAAATATGGAAAAATAAGGCCAAATTAAAGGTTGCTAATTAACGTATAGATAAGACGGGTGAACCAGCAATCTTCGCCTTAGCAATTTGAAGGCTTCAAGAAATTGTATGCCCTACGCACTACGACTACCTGGTTACATTCCTGGTTCTTATTGTCAGGTAATATACGAAGTTCTTTTGGAAGAAATTTCCCAGACAAATAGGAGCCTCAGGCACCGCTCATGCTTGATCATTGGCTTGATAACCATTTTGCACTTTCCTTTGGAATTATTTAGGGAAGTGATTGCCACAAAATTTAAAATAATTGGATAAAGGGAATATTCGCACTTTAAAAGCTGTTTCCAATTAGAGTGGGCCAAATCAGCCGTTATTACCAACATGAATGTCGACTCCAACTTCTAATTCGCAGTTTGTGGTAGCCTAAATATTTTTTCAAAATCTACGCCTATTTTTACATAATGCCTAGTTTTATGCCTGTCTTGAGCATCATTCAGATCTTTGACGACTAATCTTCTCACGTAGGCATTGTTAGCACCGAGGTTAAACAAAAGATCAGCTGTCTGGTCCTTTACGAAGTTGAGTTTGAATTAACTTGCTCCGTACACTTCTTCAATCCATCCCTTACTCCAGAGATGGGCATGAACTAACTCCAAACACTGTAACTGTCTGACATTTGTTGGAATTTAAAGTGACCTGCCAACACTGATTACAAGTGCCTTGTATTTCGAAGGTGATTTGTGTTATCTCTACAATTGATAACACAAAGTTATAATGTGAGCATTTTCCCTTGGACAAGTTTTCAAAGTCCAACCGACAAAGTTTCAGTATTCTTGATCCTACAGCTTTATTTAAAGCGTTCCCACAGGAGGATACAGAGAGGTGCACCCAATTATCACAGCATGAGACCAAGCGACCACGCCCAACATCACAGTTGGCGCTATGTAATAACCTCGCGTTTGATTTAAGCACTGTCGTCGCCTCGTGGTTAAATTCAAGCATCCTGCGAGTGGCTTAAGATTGTCATTTTCCAAGATTCATGTGCAGCGTCCCAGATCCCATGTAGAATAGTGATTCGGAAGAAGAGGTAGAAAAACTTGAGGTGTCATTTTATATTACTCTACTTTGTAAGTAAAAATCTTATTGGGCACGCACTCTGGCCACTATTGATGTGTTCACTTACCGAGTAACTAAGTCGCGGTATGTTGTGGTCTGCTTTAATGTCAGAAACTACGCAGATGTTGAGTTCAGTATCACCTTAAGCAGCAACTCAAACTCATAGTAAAAATTGCGGTGATCCCAATGATCAACTCATATGCCATGGTGAACAATAACTAGTCGGAGCGAATTTCGCACCAAATATTAGCTCAGAATTTAAGATATTCGGTAGACTATTGTACTTTATCTTGTACTCGCCCGTAGATACCCATATTAAAGTGGTTCAAGTAGTCATCTCTTCACCTCATGGTTTTTTTGACGTTAAGGTTTGGGTAAATGCGCAAGTACATTAAATCAAGGGGGAATGTATCGAACCGAGTACTCATTTACGCTTCGAGAGTAAATGGCATGATACACCCTTACTTCCGACCACCAAATCTAGTGGGTTGGGGATATCTCTACTCCCGGTGACAATTTATTTTTGTGGCCATTTTTACAACCAAAACTGACCTCTTCCTCAGTTCTGCTTGATCGACTGAAATTCATATTTGATGCACTCTTTGGGTTCCAAGACACAAGCGCACCCAAACATCAGTGCATTAGACAAGGGAACCACGATGGTGCTTCTGCCTTAATGGTGAAAAGTTTCGCCTACAAAGAATGAATTTGTTTCTTCATCATTGCTTCGGTTCATTTATTTCACAATGGCAAAAGCTATGGCCTGGAATCGCGAATTTCGTACCGAAAAGTTCATATCCGACTTTATTTATTTAATTAAAACTTGACCACCTACTGAGAGCGAAAGCACAATAAGGCTTGACATGTAAATGATTGTCCAAGTAGTTTTCTTCTCCGTGCTGCATAAGCGACTGCATCGCGTCAAGTTGACAGTGTCATGCCGAGTTGGCCCATGACCTCAGCAAGTCACTTTCGCTCAATCTTACGATTACCTAGCAAAACTTAGCCAAATCATTCTGTCTGTAAGTGGACGAAAGGTCGCGTCTGGTTTAAACAAAAGATACGCTCAAGTAATTTCCAGTATGCAGACTAGGTGCCTGGTTTTACATTGGTAACCAGGTATAAAGTCTTGGTAACAAACATTTCCATAACTGATGCTTGATTTAAATATGCATATTTGAGTTTTAGAGTTCTCACCATTTATAGGCAGACAAATCAATTTCCCACATAATCTAATAGCGTTTCCGCTGGAATTGGAGCCTTGGCCAGTGTCTTTCCATTGCTCCAGATAGAGCAACTAATGGAAACTACCGTACTAGTGTCAGTGTTAATAGCGGTAGCTTTTACACTTCGTAAGCATGCGGAAGAAAAGGAACGTAACTTAAACAAATGCAGACAAAGT
Source organism: Taenia hydatigena (assembly GCA_036345935.2). Lineage (NCBI taxonomy): Eukaryota > Metazoa > Platyhelminthes > Cestoda > Cyclophyllidea > Taeniidae > Taenia > Taenia hydatigena. Next base: position 14,641,010 of record JADWOT020000004.1, read on the forward strand.
GAAACTGCAATACACAGAGCTAAAGTAAGGGTAAGGAAGAAGGAAGATTGAAGAAAACTAACAGCGCTGAAGTTGTCACAACGGAAGTACAAAACCAGTGTTCTTACAATCATACGACACTTCATGAACAACATCGGCAGGAGCAGGTGGGGGAGGAATGCAGAGTCTGAAGAGCTGAGCAGGCGGAAGGTGGCTGCTGCTAAAAAGTGGGTGGAGGGTAATAGGTAGGTTGACTGACAGCTCCAACACCGCCACCGCCTCCCAGTGGCTGCTGTTGGTGGGGCAGTGTGGGACCTGCGGAGGCAGGTGGCGGCGGATACATGTCGTCAATGCCAGCTGAGCTGCCTGTCCCTGATTCCACAGGAGGAGGAGGAGCGAACCCGCTGCCAAGAAGGCTTTGCCCACCGGCACGGAAACGCAATAGTGCCATGAACGTGAGACCACTCTAAAGGCAATCGAGGTGTAAGTCGATGGAATTAAGATAGTTTCAATTTAATCTTCTGAGAATGATACCGTAGCAATACTGCATTCTATTTGAGACAATGTGTCTCAACACTCACTGACTAGTCGATTCGCCGATAATCATATCGCTAGGTATGTGATGGTGTTGTCTCCTGCAAACAATCATGCTAAACCCATGGGTGTCCATTTTACAGTTTACGCCAAACACAAAACGATGATGAGATGCTCTGCTACAATAACAATCTGTTTACATTTCAAAGACGGCCGCGTATCTGTCAGCAACTATCCTTGCGATGATGGTACCGTATCCAACCGCGGAATGTACCACCTAATCTCGGATAAACAGCACGTGAAGCAGTTTGATTTCCGGCACGGTTTATTTTTTCTCTGTCAACCACGAGCATCACGTACGCATAAGGGTTGTGTGCCTTGTGTAACTATTTAGCCACTCTTGTTTAATCCAAGACTCCCAATTTGAATCGAACGTCCTTTGCAGAGATACTAATTTGGCTCTTTTGGATCCAGTGCGCATAAATATCACAAATAGCACCCTTTTGCATCGCGACTTTGGTAGTCTACGCAATCTCAATTAATGTAGAAATAAAAACACCGACTTCGCTTTAATATAAGTAGAGGGGATGAAGCGTCCCATGGGCATCAGCGGACATCGCCCATTTTGTATCCACTGGATTACCATGTATCTAATCAAATTTTAAAATGGGATTCCTTCTACTGACTCCATTTAAGTAAACAATTTACCTAAGGGCATTATAATCTGGACACACATTTGTTAAATCTTCCAAATGACCTCCAAGGATCTTTGCAAATAATACGAAAATTTAGGGCAGCTTCCCCAAACTCTCTCAATAAAATTCACGAGGTGGATTAACTGAGCGGTGGTGACGTAGGCAGGGTAACCGTACTTTGCAATAAATTACTTAAGAAGCATAAGCTGATTGCTTTTGAGTATCCGTGTAGGCAGAAACTTGCCGAGAACTTGTGATCGGTAGCCCCAGGTCAAAATTTATTTATGGTATCAAAGACACCAATTCTCTACTTAGAAAGATTTTCGAATGCATGGGCTAAATATCCAACGTTAATACCTCCTGCACCTGATTCATTTAATCGTCGCCACACAAGAGTACCCACGCCGGAAAGTAGAATAATAGTGACTTCTAATTTTATAACACGATCCAGCCGGTTCTTTCGAAAACAGTTCACCTGTGCCTGAGTAGCCTGCTTAAAATTTGCAAAGATTTGGTGTTGCTTCTCAAATTCAAAAGAGAAGTACCTTTAGACTCCCCATACGCAATAGCGGTGAAGCCTTCCAACCTTGATGTTGACGAGATAATTGCACGCTGTACAAAATTATAACAAATCTAGAATATCTTCACGCTCCAGAATGGTTCGTGAAAGGTGATTCGTTAAATTTAATTAAACTTGTTCTGTTTGCGCAAAGTTCTAAAAAACCGGCATCGGAAGTTCCATTTGTTGTTGCTCTGAAGTCCTTTAAATTCATTTTAGATTCAAACTGAATGCCGTTTCGGAAATGTAAAACAGGATTCAGATATGGTTAGGAAAGTTTCATACGATGAGTCGGTCCAAAGAATCCAGTCACAAGCTTTCCAATAATGCTACTACATTGGTGGAATTGGCAATTAGGTACTTTTGTGACACGTTTACTTTGAATATGCCACTTAAGTGACAAGCGGTCATTTTACGCACGTCAGGTGACCAAGAGGATATCATTGACCCCTTCAAATCTTAATAGCATGCAAACTGTAGCTATACGGTAAACTTTCACCTCCTTTGCCCACTCTTCCCGCCTTGAGGACGTGAAGCCGGAGGCGAAGGAGGGAACCACGAAAACCCTCACACATAAGGTGTCTGCGTCTTTTGGAATGGTACACATCAAGGTGAGCGAAGGATGTGGGACTATAAGAAAATGAGAATAATTAATAACAAAATAAGTAAAATCAAGGCGTGGGAATCCCTAAATTTTTACATACTGAAATTGGACTTTGAAAAATTTTGATAGCAATGCATGAGGTGCAGTAGGTTATTAGTGAAACCCCAGCCTTCAACTAAACGAAGAGGTGAACGTGATATTTCCTAAATTTTGTGTATAAGTAGTCTCGAGAGTAAAACTCGGTAAACTTTAAATGTTTGACAGACAGGCAATAATACCAACGTACGTAGTTGAACGTCCACACTAGCATTACTCTTGGATTTTACGATTGAGCACTCCTGACTCTACTGGAGCCTGCTTGAATGAACCCATTCTGGATAGTTTAAAATGCATAAACTAATAGCATTCTTTGCTGCATAAAACTTAAAAAGTAGCTGCAACTCACATTTGCCTCACTATAACCTTAATGCACCAGGGCATCGAGCTAAGCAAGCCTAACGATTCAGGCAACACTGTTGACCATCGAGAGGAATCCAAGTCGCAATTCCAAAATGTAGTTTTTACTGCGCGTGTAATCGTTTTCGCCACTACAGTGTGTCCTCAACGAGTTAAGCTTTAAGATCAAAGAGTTTGAAATTTGAGGTAGATGGGAGAAATGGTAAGGTTTTGCTTAACTACCCTTACGTATTCATGGATGATTTCAAAGATGCTCATACTTTGTATAACACATTAGATGAGACTTCAGTGCTCTAATGCAGACATTGAATGCTTCGCTTATCCGTATATTCACCTACATAGGCAATTCAGCCCTGGCGGGTTGCATTTCCGCTCCGCAGCCCGCCAACTCTTCCCTGTGTCAGCAATGCATAAATCTTTGTAAAACTTGGGCTTATTGCAATTTCAATGAAGATCCAGGGTGCTACAGTGTCAAATGACTATTGCATTAATTTTAGTTGCGTAAAATTAATTACTTATCTCGAGTAACACATTTGAAGGTCATAAACAGTCTAACCATGAAAAGGGCAGAGATATGATGATAATGCTCAGGAGAGAAAATCCTCCGAATAAGATGGAATAAAAATGATGAAATAAATTTTGTGCTGGAGTGAGCGAATGACTTAGTGTCTCTAACCAACAATTTGAACAATGCTTAACACAATGCTTCTGGGTGAGCACACTATGAAAAGGTGCTTCTATAGAATTTTCGCATTTAAAATTTTAAAAATGCAGGCCTGTCGAAAAATATCCTATATCTTTATATTGATAGCCTTGCATTTTCAACACAATAATTGCAGCATATGGCTAGAAATTGAGCATAAAGTACAAAGAGATAAGGGCCAGAAGCATTCAGGCACAACTGGGGAGTAATTTAATGTATGACACAAGAAAGTTTATTTCGTCTTTTCCTTAACCCCAATTTAATCGGCAATTTGTGCAATGCATAACAAAATAGGAAGAGATGCTCCATTTCTGGTTAAAAAGATCGTGATATAAGCGAAAATTTGACAATGCACGATTAACCTAAAGAAATACATTTAACAAGTGATTCCCCGAAAAACCCAGTTTATTAAATTGACTTTGGATTTGACAATGGACCATTTGGTAGCTAATCATATTGACATGCTCGCACAGTGTTTGGCTTGCCTATATGAACGATCATAAAGATAGCGAATGTGAAAGTCAACATCTGCTAGGCGAATAAAACCGCGATACCTGTTGCATACCATTTTGCAATAAAATATTTCAAGAGCACAGAAGTTGTTAAATCAGAGGACATACGCATCACTACACTTGCTGCCGTTCCATAGTTATGCGAGCATTTTAAATAAAGAATTGCTAGCTTACTGTGTCATTTAGACATCGGAGAGGATCGCAAAAGGAGGAAAGTGGACTCGCAAACAACATCGATCATACCTTCGCATGAGGAATCAAGGTTAAAGTCTTCCCCAAAGGGAAAATGATATTTTTAAGTATGCTACAAAAAATATTGACTTCGCCATGGGAAAATTAAAATATTATGAAACATATATGCGAGTGCAATCTCGACGTAGAGATTTTGTTAAAAACGTCCACCTCCACTTTTCAATTTAATTTGATTGAAAAGCAATAATGAAGGAATTTAGCCTATGTAGAACTGCATGAAAAATACTACAAGCAATTATATACATTGTGATGATTCAATATTTTATTTGACTGTTGGATCAGCTCTGCAGACCCATTACTTGTACTCCCACTCGACAGCAAACACAACTAATATCCCAACATTGTAGAGGTGAGTAAAAGATTCCAGATTATGGCCTTAGGAAAGGCTTGGAACATCACAGCACAACGGCGCTTTTAATGAAATCACTTGCATTAACTCATCCCCAATTACAGACGAAATGGAACCCAACTGGTAGGGAACGGAGATTCTAGACAAAATTTCATCCGAGTGAGCGAACGTAGTTACAAAAGGGCCCCTTCAAAAATGCACCGTCTTACGGTGGATATTATTAATACAAATCAGGTAGAGCAGGTAATTCACGACAATCAGTTTCAAAATATAGCTTTTTTTACAAAATCCAGACGTCAGATCATCCTGAATAATTCTTTTGATCGAATCAACAAAGACTGTAAATTTTTTGACAAGATGACAACGGAGTAATAACGAATGACAAGCATGTAGTGCAGAATGGAGACACCCTATTCACCTACTCAGGAAGCACTAAACTTCTGATGGATTTAGACACATCATCAGAATTAACAGCGCGAATTCTCACGACGATGTCTGGTGAAAAGTCCAAATTTTAGTGTGCTTCAAATGACTTAATTTTATTAAGAATGGCAGCATAGGAGTTTGGAGCTCTACAACTTTAAATTGAGTAACTGAACATGGAGATGCTCTGTTCACTCAGGAAGAGTGTACTAATCTGTTTTTAATTCATATTACCTGCGAAAGGCTTTTAACCATTGACAAAAACAATAAGAATTTAGTTAAGTTTCTAAAATTCAATCCTTAAAACAAATCTTAATCGTAAAAAAAGTGGTTAGGGTCTCTGTTTTTACCATCTCACATGTATTCCGCTTGGTAATGCTTGGACTTACATTGGTTCGCATAATCCAGACGACAGAGTGAGAGTGCCCGTTTCGATGACGGTCCATAGCTATGGACATAATGACAAATAATCTTTGCAGTTGATTTTATTCACAAAATAGTTGTCTTCTCATCTATTTATCGATGCTACACTATTATTATGGTTTTTTCTTGCAAATGACTACGGCAAAAACAAAACCGATGGCGCTTGGGTAAAAAACGCGCTGATTAGAGTCAGAAGTTGTCATTACCAACTTCAAAGGAATGGAAAGCTGAAAATGCTTTGTAAAAGTATTTGCTAACATTTTTATGCTTGACATGATTTGATTTGGAAAAGAAGAACCACAGACTATCAAAAATATTCCTTTCAATGTGCACAATGTACCTGTTTTAACATCCAACTCCCCTGCAGTAATTGTTTCTGTCACTAATTTCTTTTTCAGATCAGTTACCAATGCTCTACAGCGATTTTGACAAGTTGTCACTGGTTTAGCAGCTTGCGAAAGCGAAGGCAGCCAAAATTATGCTGGGCAAAACGCAAAAAGAGCGACCGAATTTGTGGAGCACAAACGCACACGCACCAGGAGGGGAAAGTTAGAAGGGATGCGACCGACTTCAAAGTGCCTGACGCATTTGAAGAAATTAAAATATTCCGCTTTTCATTCTCATATATTTGGGTTCAGGATTGAACAAAAAATACATTAAATGAACATATTATGAGTAATCAAGGAAGCCGATCATGAAAAAAACCTTCTGACATCTTTAAATTTCATCCACATCGGTTGTGAATCTAAAACGAACTGTTACTACGACAATATTTTTCAAAACGTGAAGAGTGAAAACTTAGTTCCTAGCAAAAAAAGTATGCAGCCAATTATATTTTCCTGCCCGAAAAACTCATATTTCTATTTGATAAGAGTTTCGGCTCGAAACAATTACTTTTTACAAGCATTCAACGATTAAAAAGGTTTAAAAAAGTATAAATTTACTTAATTTTATTTTTATAAAGTAGCGGCCAAAATAGAAGATGGCACAAATATGCTGTCCGGACCGTTGGGTTGGATGAATTTTAGAAAGTGCCACAGAAGCAGCTGACGAATTTGAATAAAGCATCTCCTTATATTTATTTATGGACAGACATACTTGAATAACACAAACAAAATATTTATATTTGATGAATTTGTAGGTCTTTAAATGTAATGCCTGGTCAACCTGTCAATTCATCGCCTTGCATTTTTCAAGCATGTCTCCCTCCAGGGAAGTCAATTGTAAACAGAAGGACTTTTCTTCTTAATCTTTGCTGGGAAAAAAAAGTGGATGCATAAATTTTGATGCCTTTTGTAGCCGTTTCCTGCATTGAGCGAAAGCACTCGTCGCTCTCAATTAAGCTGTGCCCAGGCGCAGGGCGAGTTGAACAAGCACGCAAAATGCACAACTGCAAACTCGTGGGACAGGCAGGCGGGCGGGCAAACCTGCTTGCAGGCAAGCAGGCAGGCAGGCAGACGGACAGGCAGAGGGAGATTGAGAGCCATGCCAAAGTTGGGAAATCACGACTAGTTCAAGCGATTTATTGTCTTCCATCAGAACAAAAAACACTCATCAACACATGTAAAATTGTAAGACTAGTAGGAATAACAGCTTTTGTAGGAGAAAGTTGTCAAGCATGAAGAAACTTTTAGCCAATTTCTTGTAAATTTTTATCTGCATTTAAAAAGTATTCAATCCAGATGCATAAAACTAGAGGCTTATAAAGATATACTCGGATTTTTTAGCCTTTATTCATTAATTTTATGAAGATCCACTCCAGACCATTCGCTATAAGCGACGAGATCAGAAAAATAGCAACAAGTGGGCATTCAAGTGCTTCTTTAATTTAAGCACTTGGAAAGCCCAACTTGGCCTCCAACAGTTGGAGACCAACGAAAAGTTTGAACCATTATAACTTTTCCTTAAAGGTCCATCGATATTGTCTGGATAAAAATAAAAGAATGATAGGAAGTTGGCGATGTAAAATGTAACGTAGTGAGAGGAACAGATTTTATCGACGAAATCAAAATGCAGAAAGTAATGATTCACAGGAAATTGTCACAAAAGATCCACAACTGGTCAGTTGGCCTTGCTTTGAGGCCAATTTAAACGCAGTCCTACTGAACATCAATAACGAAACCTATTATAGAGAACAAAGTAAGAAAATTGCTACCAAACAGTTTGGACGCAATCACTATCGCATTTACACATGAGTACACCTTTGCCATTTACTAATTAACAACACTTAAGATCTGTCATTGAATGTGCATTAGATCATTAATCGAATTTCCCACCGGCGAAATCGACATTCAAGTTATTCGACGCATAAAAGGTACTTAGTGCCATCCATGCGCTTTCCAACCGGTGAAATATGACTATATGAAGAGTTGACGAAGAGTACACACCTCCAATCTTGTCTCAGAGGGTAAACGGGCTCTTTTGTTCCGTTTGGGCAGCGCCCGGAGGCAAAGTCGCCAGTGGCAAACCAGCGAATAAACGAGTGAGCAAACGAACAAGCAAGTGTGATTTAAGATGGAGAAATGCGACGGCTTTGGGAAAAACGTGAGTGTGTATGGCAAGCGCGCGAGCGCGCGTGAACGAGGGGCACTCACCCAGGCCACGAGGGCAACAAAAGCGAAGAAGATGACGGAGCGCGCGTTCCGCCGTTGCCATTGCTCAAAGCCCTTCTCCTCCAACCACGTGCTCTCGGTGTTCGACCAACGGTTGGCTAGATAGCAGAAGGCCACGAAATTCAGTAGCGCGAATAAGCCTAAAATGGTGGTAGACTATTTTCACTTCGTCCAACTCCATTGTTGTTCTCGCTTCTAGCTGTGTCCGTTTGCAATAAGCAAAAATAAGTGGAACAAAATCATATGGAATTAGCCATTGATATAAGGCAAGAGTATTCCAGGCTCTTGCAACTTGTGTAATGATGCTTAGCATCTAGTAATAGGGGTCAGTGAATAAATGTATAAGGAAAAATACGAAATGGAGCTTAATTTTGCACTTTTACACTTGCTACAAACTACATGTTCAGATAACAGCAGATCCACCATCTTAAAAATGAACGAATGCATCGTTACTTAAGCCACAGGAAATTAATCTGCCTATGTCGAGTGAATGCATATTCGATGCATGGTAGCACTGAGAAACAGATTTTGAGAGTCAAGGTCAAGAAATCCTTAAATAATGATAAATGTTGGCTTCCAATTAATGATATATGAGAAGATCCCGCGTCGTAATATTAATAACTGCGTAGACGTACCTGTACCACCAATGTCACTTATGAGGATGTAGCGACGGCGCTTAATGTTCGCAGTCTTATCGTACATATAGTCAGAAACGAGAGAAATAAGAGAAAAAAGGAAGCCAAGGAGAGTGACAGCCACAGCAAAACGACATGCGTTCGCATCATTGTTAAATATGGAATATTCGTCCACCATGCAGCCATTGGTTGCACAGCCAAGACCAATGACCGAAATAATCTGTAAATTGCACGTTATATACTTATCGAAAAACCGACCAAGGAAAATGCAAAAAAGCACAGGTTTCGCATGCATTCTTAAGATTTTTAACAACATTTAGCTGCAAAAAGAAACAAAACCAAAAACTATTTCTGTGAAACTATGGCAAGTTCTATAACATGTTAGTAGGATGCATAATTAGTTACAGAGCCTAGATTTCATTACTGATAAAATAGTTGCTTACAACAGCTGCAATTTTCAGCAATGCCCTTGGTTGCTTAAGAAACTCAAACGCTGTAAGAGGCATTTGCAAAGGAGGACCACCATAAATATCGGACGAATCCATTTCCAAAGACAAAGTACAAAATTTCAATTGTCGCGCGAATCACTGCTGGCCTTGAGGATCAGCATTAAACTTATTGTGAATGACACATAAACCAACAACACATTAGTGAAACAAAAATATCTATTAAATATAGGCGTCTAACAATCCAAGGCGCATAATCAAATGTGTTATATAAACCGCCATTGATAAAACGCATTGAATCAACAAATGTCTAGTATTTGCGTAAGAATTATTATTTGTGGCTCAGACTGTGCCAATTTGCAAAGCAAATGATGATTTTATTCCAGAAGCGCAATTCTGATGCTGAGCAACCTATTTTTGGTTGCCAGGTTACCACGTTCCTGTAATTTGCAAAAGGCCTCAATTTCCCCGTTTTCCTAGTTTGCACTTTGGAACACAGACAAGCCTTTATGACTGCGTATAAAAGGATATGCAGAATTTAAACAACAACAGACTTGCTTAGCTAGGCTTCAATTTGCAATGCTTCTATGCGCTGTTCGTTCCAACTTTTACCATTTATTGCTATCGTTGGCATCAAACCATCCGTAGGCTAACAAGAGGAATGAACAATATTCGCATTTGTGACTGCCCACTGCTACATTTACGCTCTTTAGTTACAAAAGATACAATTCTGACTGCAGCATCCCAAGACCTTCTTAAAGACTAGGCATGGCGCAATTCTTAAGATGGCCACCCCTGTGACCCTGACCAGAAATCGGTAGTACAAACAAACAAAGCACCACATATACATTCTTGTAGTACTTTGTTTTTTGGAACTACCGATTATGGTGAAGGCCACAGAGGTGCCCGTATTGCCCTGGCTGCGTAGGTTGGCTTCCGGGCCATGCCAGCAGCTTATTATCCTCTGTCCTTTAAATATATACATTCTAACCTAGCATTCTGCCTTCTTTTGCCTTTAAGGAAGCCTCGAAACGCTACATGGGAGTCTTGCTAACCATGACGTGTATCTTTAGGTAGACCTTGGAACACCAATCCGAAAGCAAGTTTAAAAAAGGAGTTCAGGATTTAGCACAGTTTAGTGTAGATAAGGTTTAGCCCATAAGTACATTGTCGATGGCTTACGGCTTACGGCTAGTGTCGCTTCCATTATTAATACCATTCTTGCGCAGTAAGGGAATGGGTAGGCGCCATTCTCAGCTTTTCTGTTGTAGAAAGTCAGAGATTCTCTCCTCCGTGGCACATTCACTTCTTTCGAGCAACTGAAGTTTGTCGCAAGCGGGATTAACCATGATAGGAGTCCTCCAAAGTAGAGTCCGCTTTCCACTGCCACCAGTGTAGCTTCCCGGAATTTCCTTGAGAAAAAAAGGTGGTGCAATGCTTGGGCAGAATACATATATATGGCATGGTCCAGAGACTATCCCACTCGGCGCAGACAAGATGGTCACCCGATCGATTGTGATAGGAAGCGGTAGTTAAACACGCAACGAAACGTGGTACATTGACTACTGATTTTACTAGGCTTGCTTTCAACTTGCTTTGGCAATTCGCTTTTAAATCATCATCTGACTCGCCAAAGATGACTGCAAGGAAAAGGCTTAATGCGTCTTATTGTTTGTTTGATTCTCTGATTTAGTTACAAGTGCCTAAATGGCTATATAGCCTCCATTAGGAAGGCATGGCTGTGCCAGTTGTAATGGTTTGTTTGTTCCAACTGCCAGTTTCAGTCTTGGCTACTTAGATGGCCACATTATTTTTGCCTCTTGGGCTTACCTTCGGGCCATACCAGCAGCTCTGTCCCCTCTGCTTATTGATAACATGCTCTGCTCTAGTTGTGGCGTCCCGAGACCTCCTTGAAGGCAAAAGAAAGCAGATATATTCAGCAGAGGGACCAGGGCTATTGGTATGCTCTGGAGGCCAGCCCCTCCGCCCTCCCCCCCCCCCCCCCGACTAGGACAATGCGGCCACTTAAGGGACCAAGACCAAAACCGTCAGTTATAACAAACAAAGCATCACACTAGTATTATGCCTTCTTATGCCTTCAAGGAAGTCTTGGGAATAGATGTGCTCCACAAAGTACTAGAATCCCATATTTTGGGATGTAATTCTAAGCAGCACATCACATGATCAGATAAAGATGCAAGACTCAGCCGGCAATGCATTGGTTTGAGTTCACATGTTTTTACGTTTCGCTTAAAATACTTGTTATCCAATTACCAAGTTTTTAATGGTAAAAAGCTTATCGACGATGTACGCAGGGACTTGAGCTGCCTATAACAGTATTTATTACCTTCTCTTTAACACTTGACACCTTTGAAAAGTGTGATGATACCTTTACTTTACTTTATTTTTTAGCATGTTACTTACCATGCTAATATTGTTGCCTTGCTACATTTTGAGATATAACCTAACCCCATACTCAAATAAATATTCTTTGTTTTAAATCCTTTGTTTATGATTTCTTGTTTCTTGCATTCCTTTAGTTAATTTCTCTTTCTTTTTTATTTATTTTTAAAGTTTTACCACTTGGCCAATCAGGAAGGAGCCGTTGTTAGCCTGCTTTTGCAGCAATTTTATTGTGCTTGAATTGACATTTTATGAGGTATGCGGCCTGACTTTATCTATTGCGGGTCATGTTCTTTGGAGTTTCCCCTTTCCGAATTAACGTTTTTCATTGAACACAAACGTTCTAATTGCCCTAATTCTTTGTTTGGGGCTAAATATGAGGATTTGCAGTGTTATCAGTGCGTTCGGAGTTTCCATAGTCCATGGCCCCTTCTCTTTCATGTTCAAAATGATCACGGAATTAAATTGGTGAGGAATCTTGATCGTCAAGGCAGAACCAGTTATCAGTCAGATTCTGGTCTCAAAACTCCACTTCCCTCCTATGAGCAGATGGAGTGCTCTACTAACGATCATATGTGTAGTGTCCATGAGCAAGGCGGCTCACTGTTAAGCGTTAACTTCGATGAATTCTCACACGAGACCGGCGAAGTAGGCGATTTGTCCCTGGAACCTGTCCCCACATCCGTCTCACTGCCGTCCACATTACCTCAAGTTCCCAAGTCTTCGTGTCGGTCCTCCTCAAGGGAAGTTAGAAATCCGGGTCCTCAATTTCATGGCCTTCCATACGCCCCTCATGCATGCAGCACCTTGAATATGGCCTTAAATTTGGAGGACAGTTTGCGTCTTATTCATGGAATTGCCTGCAGTAAATTAGACATGCACCTACGCCAGATGGCCTCACTTGATGTCACTAACACCTCTTCTTCGTATGCTCTAAGTCTATGCTGTTCGCGGACAGGTGTTTCATGCCTGTGTGCGGTTGGTTCTTGCTCTTGCAGTTCAGCGCCGCCTCCATCTTCGTCTCATCAATTGACGGCATCGGCTTCCTGTCAGACAGATGGTTTGTCCGATCCTCACATAATCGAAGCATTTTCACCGTCAGATTCCTTTTCTTTGCCCGAAAAGCAGTCGGTGGACCTTAATAAGAGTCCTTTTACACAAGATTTCAGTTTTCTCAATAGCCTTACTCAACCATCCTGCTCTGCCTCCCCTACCAATGACCTATCCATCCAACTTGCCCCTCAGCCTCTTATCGATCGTTCTCCAGCGGATAATGTCGCCTACCCTCAAAAAATATTGCCCTTCAGCTGTTCTTTCTGTGGCCGCATTTATCGCCAGAAGGTTCACTTGCGCAAACACGTAATGGCCCAGCACACCAAACAGAAACCTTTTTTCTGCCCTCATTGTGCTTACACCACGGTGGAGAAGAGTCATCTCACTGTGCACATACGAACTCACACAGGGGAGAGGCCGTACATCTGTCGAGTGTGTCATTACTCCTCCACACAGAACTGTACTCTCAAGTCGCATTACCTACGAAAGCATCCGGAGAGCAAGATCAACTGTATGACCTGTGGTGGAGCTTATGTCACAGAGTTGGAGTACCAGAACCATTTGAAAAACTGTGTCTCTACTTTAGATCGAATTTCATGATGCCTTCCTCCCTTCTTGTTTTGCCTTGGTCTTTTCCTTCCAGGCAAGCATTCCCAATTCATCTTGGTACTTATTTTGCATATGAAGAGAATATCAGATCCCGATTAAGAGTTTCTGCATGTTTGTTGGTAAGGGCAGATGTGGATTTGGTACGTTTTTAAATTTGTAAAGTCTTCTTGTGTTTTAATGTTCGGGTTCTTTAAGTAGGTTGTTGCTTGATCGTGGATACGGCTACGAAGCTCCTGGGGTCTCCCCTGGAGTCTTAAGCCCTTTGATCGCATTTTACGATTTCCTTTGAAAGTCTTAAATATTGTCTTACGTGGGAATATTTGCGTCTCGGGTTAACCCTCAAGTATTGTGTGATCATCCGAAGACGAACGAAGATCCTTTTAAGTAAATGGGAGGCACAGAGTTCCATATGTTGGTCGGTTCTGTCTCTTCCTTCTAACCTTTTCTGAGGGCTTCTCGAACATAATCGAAAAGCTTAAGTCGGTAGCTACGGTTACGGACTTTAGTCGTTAAATCAACGAAAATTTCTTGGGGTCCGGGAAGGTAGAACAAAGTTGTCGGAGTGGGAAGTTTCACCTATTCAAGCAGCTATTTCGGCTGGCTATTCTTCACTGGCTGTGAAGGGGAGGGCCTTCCAATGCATCATGTCATAATTTGCTACAGGAATAATTAATGTCGGTTCAGTGTAACTGTTGGCACACAGATCTAGTGTTTATTTCCAAAATTTGACAGATGTTGACTTTTAACTCTCTTTTGGACGTAAACAAAAGCGGCAGCTGGGACAGAGCGTAGGGAGGTACTACGCTCTTGCGACTTTGCCTTAGCGGTCATATCAAGAGAAGTCAGTCGTCAATTATGAAGGTTGATTTTGGTGAGAAAGAATCAAAGAATGCGATCAAACGGAAAGATGTCCCATTTGCATCAAATTAATTGGCAATTTCAGTACCCCCGAGTTGACATTTTCCTTGGTTACCCTCATCTTTTATGGAAAACCCATAAAAGGCACTTTTGCTGCCTGCTGAGGGCATTTTTTCCGCCGTCTCCAGTAATAACCCCTTTGTAACTGTCTTTTTTACTCTTGACGATTTTTTAATTTTTGGTTAGGAAATACACCCATGACTTGAATCTCGTTTAACCTCCTCATACGATTCATGTGTCGTGAATTGACCCTTCCTCAACCAGTTGCCATTGGTGGAACCAATTTGTTGACTGGATTGATGTGGCTATCTGGTGCTTTACGCATCGCATATTGTGGGATCAGCTACTGTTCCTTTTTACACAGAAAGTACATGAATGGAAGGAAGCACTCATCTTTACTCTGCCATATGCCATGGTTATGCCTCTACGAGCCAAACCTTGCAATCGCATATACGTATAGGGTCTCTTAGGTACTATTAATATGCATGCACTAAAGGCTGACACGAATTACTTGCTCTGAACCTAATAAGTTCTCTTCGCCGTCTCGATCGGGTATGAGAAATGGAACCAATGAAAGGGCAGAGGAATTCGAGAGGTTCTATCAAGGTGACTTGATTCATTTTTTTGGTATATCAAGCATTTTTCAGACGTAAACAAAACGTTCTTGTGGAGAGGACTTTGCCATTTACTTGAGCTTGCGGTTTCTCTAGAACCTGGAATTTAAGGCTCCTAAGACTGGCGGGATGAATTGCTTGAAAGGGCTAACCTTTAGTTGCACGTTTTTTTCTACTATCCACATCAACTTCAAAGGTATTACAAAGTGCTCGTTTGTGTTCTACAAAGTGCAAATTTTATAGTCTTTGATTATCATTAGGTGGGGCGAATTATTTCACTATGCCACAGTAATTTATCAGTTACACCTCAATTGCGGCCACAGCAGTTTTGAAATTTGTCTTAATTTTCCCCAGTTTTAGGTATAATACTACGTTTGTCTGACTACCAGCTTCTGTTACGGTCACTTGAGTGGCCATGTTGCCCTAGCTGGGTGGGCTGGCCTCCAGTCCGTGTCAGCAGCTCCAGGCCCATTGTACACCAGCAATAGGGTACTCTGTCCGAGTATAACGCCTTCCTTCATCGTCAAGGCAGTCTCGGGGCGCTACACTGGTAGCAGCGGAGAGTGAACCCAACCTTAAAGGACATCCATCCTGATTTCTATGGCTTAGCGGTAAACATTAGCAGGGCAGAAAAGTGTAAAAGCTACGGATGGTAAAATTTGTGATGACCTCTAACAGAATGGCTGAAAATGACGTCTACCTCGGCAAATATCCCACTCTCGTGACCCTTGGGAGGGCGACTGACAAATGAAGCAACGCTAGCCGTGAACCACCTAGAAAAGTTCGTTACGGAGCTGTCTACGGTATCTGTATGAAGATTTTAATGAAGTGGACATGTGATACCTCCTCCACATCTCTACTAACTGGATTGAAAACAGACATCGAAGCGATGAAAAAATGTAACAAGAAGGAATAGATTCGAAATAATATTTCCACGGAACTGTATTCAATCCCGTCCTTTGTCACGAGACTGCTTTTGAGTCATTGTTTTACTGACTGGCTATGGACACGAGTGACTGCAAGCACCTTTCTCATTCCCAAAACCAGCTCCCTTACAAGACGAAATCGCAGATCTGGTAGAAGATATTGCAGTCAAATGTCTCCTCACCTGCATGGAACTTTGGTAACTGGCATGGCTGGCTCATGGACCTTTTCTTTCAACGCTGATTACGTTGTGATGGTTGAGGCGGAAAGATGACCATGGAGGACGCTGGACACAACGCTCGAAAGAGGAAGGGACTGTACAATGCGCTGGTTATTTGTTGAATTGTCGGTTTTGATAAGGTGATCATTTTGGGTCTCCACCACCGTACCCCCACTGGATAAGCTGGCCTGCAGACCTCTGTGCGTCGATTATAAATATCCTGCTCGAGTAACATATCTTCCTACGTCTTCAATTCGGTCTCGGAGGGATGGAGCACATTTACAATGACAATCACATCTTGTTTTCCCGTTGAAGTAATGGAATAATGAGCACCACTCGGTGCATGAAAAGGAAATTCAGTAATCTAAATATTTTCCAAATACATTCAAAATATTCGAAATGATTTGAGCTTACTTTTAAGAAGCACTGTAGATGGATTTAACTTCTTCCTTGTTTTTTGCAAAAACTGGACATGTAATTATATAAATATGTCGTGATAACGTTACTAAGGTATTTAAAGTTCATCAATTTTTTTTTGGACTGCGTAAATAGTTAAGAACTCGAAGAAACAATTTTAAGGACTTATTTTATCAAGAAACTTGCAATTTCAGACTGAGCCTAGAAAAGATCGACGAGTTAAGTAGCAAAACCGATGTTCTTATTCATGCAAACGAAAATGTTTCCTTTCAAAATACGCCTGCTGAGTTGCACATGACGAGATTCATCTTCAAAACAAGTTAACGACCAGGGTATTTACGATGCAGACAAATGACTTCCGGTGCGCAGATTACCGGAATAGGTGAATGATCTACACTTACAATGAACAGTTAAGACCCCAAATTTCGGTAGAGGAGGTTAGAATTGATACTAAAATGGAAGTGTAGAGGGCGAGGCGATGAGAGCTAGGAGTGTAGGGGACTGAGAAGCTTAAAAAGTTCGCTTATGAAGAAAGCATAGCCTAAGGGGTCATAAAAGCGGCCGGACGCAGGTGTCAATCTCTTTCATGTTCATACATGCAAGGTGGGTCATGCGGTCACATCATTCGCTCTGGATCTCAAAGTTCTTCATCTCATGCTAGCCCCATTTCACACAAAAATAAACAATTGCAAAGCTGATTTTAGTACAGCCCAAACCACGCTTTTTTTCTCAAAGTTAAATTAATCAAATCGATCCTAAAAAGTAGATTGAACTTATTCATTAACTTGATACAACGTATTGGATTATTGAAAATCACCTCAATAGGATGGGAAATACAGTAAAATTTCTGGTTAGTTTGTGAAATCGCCCTAAGCAGACTGCCATTTTTTGGGATCTGCGATCTCTCCACACAGAAAAAAAGGTAACCTTCATTGAGTAACCCAACCTTTTTTTAATGGAAAATTTAACTGGCGCATGATTAGCTAGCTAAAATGTATGACAAATTGTGTAAATGGATTAAAGACAGCAATTGTCACGGGACTGCACAGGTAAAAGCTCCCTTTTCAGGTTTATATTTCATTTTCATCCGAGTACAGCAATTATCTTGTCATCTCAGAAGATCAGAGCAATTACATTTCTGAACTAAATTATTTCTCTCCAATTGTTCAAATTCTCTTGGATCATTTCATACAATTTGCAAACTCCTAAATCACCGAGCCCCATCAAAGCCGCCCTTCATATTAGAAGTGTAAAATAGGTGCTTCTTTTCCGCACCAGACACTACACCATAGACAATTGTTGATTCTTCCATCAATTCTTGAAGACTTTCACGTATCTCTGACTGCACAACTATCGCTATCTTTAGTTGAGAAGTACGGTATGCTAAAATGGAACATCAATAAGTACTAACAGCTCCCTAGATAAATTCAACCCACAGTAAGGACTGTAGAGGATTGCGCTAAACAACCATAGCGGAGGCAAAATTATTTTCGTGCGAAACAGTGATTTTCTCAAATTAGAAGTTCAAGCGCTAGATGAATTGTCACCATTAAAATTCACTTCAATTTGGCTAAAGTGTAGGAGGGAAGAAGGTCCTTATTCGTAGGCATCTTAAATTTGGCATACTTACAACTTTGATGACTGTTTTTATCCTGCAGGATCGCTTTGATTTGTACAATTTAACAAAATTCACAAGCACATCCCATTCGCCTTCTTTAGTTTAACGCAACCAAGTGCCATCGGGAGAAAGCGAAAATTGCCTTGCGTCAAAGTGAAGGACAGAGAATAAAAAGAAACGGAATTTCGACCGAAGTGAGGAAATAAAAAAGTGGGCTCCAAATGTTGACATTCTGACAAAAGTATGGAAGGGTCCATAAATAGCCTACCAGAAATCCATTACACACATCTTCAATACACATACGCTATATATGCATATACCTTTGCCAACAGCTCTACTAAATCTCAAGGAGGACAGAGAATCAGCATTGGTGAAACCCCACTGACAAAGTAAATTCATGACCAACGATCAATTTATGCAGTGCGCTCGAAAGTGTTATAAAGCTCCGACCCAAGCGAGCAGACAAAGGTAAAAAAGCGTATCCAAAATGCAGCAAAGCTTAGTCTATTTTTTCGTGAATCCAGATGCAAAATTTCTTTACAGTACTTACATAGAAAATCGGCAACTTTCAGTCACACCTAAGCTTAGTTCAAGGCAGAATCACACCCAAGTATCCCACCGACACACAAAACCTCCACATAAATGATAAAAGAATGCTCCCAAGCTGCTTCCTAGTTCCAAAGGCGTATAACAAACGCAGAAGAGTGAAAATGGTAAAGAAACGCATGTTTACAAAGGCGTTTATCATTTAGTCAAACCAAATGACTTAGTTGGGTTAAAATATGTACACAGTATAGTGCATTGATCAGAAATCACTTTCTTCATCGTAAAAATCTAAAAAGTTAATAGTTTGCTCTTTGGTCACCACACCATTTGGTGTGAAATTGTACTTTGAGTAGGTGCCGTCCGCTGCGAGAACTGCAAAATGAGGCGAGAATACATTGCTACTTAATATTAAAAAGTAGAAGAATAAAAGCGACAGGTTTAATCGCTCTTGGTCTCACCAATCAAGGTGTCTGGATTAGAGGGACTAAACGCGCAGATGACTTTGAATTTGGTGTTTAATGCAAAGCGTATTTGACTAAAGGTGGAGAAGAAGTATCGCGGTAAAAGTCCAGCCGATCTACAGATAGGAAAGAAAAGGCTTGAAATTAATACCATGTGTAGTAATCATCAAAATTCCAGCATAAACTTTTAACTTGTCGTTGTAGGTAAAAGCACAGTGAATGCTATACCCAAAAATCTAGAGGAATTGTAACCGTGTTACAACCTAACACAGATAATATGAACCTTATGAAAGTCAACAGCGACAAAACAAGTGGTCCATTGGGTGTGTCTGACAACATCTGCGTTTTCGTGACGCGGTAAACTGCATCGCATTTAACCTTCAAACGTAGCAAAAATCAGAGCTGAAGATCGGAATCACAGAAACTGATAGAAGAAAAAATTTAAAAAAAAGTACGCGTGATAAAGAATAACGGAAGGGAAATGCAGCTCAAACGGGGACAGATTTGCAAAAACGTCGTAGATAATCCAGGCAGGCAACCTGGAAGCAGCAAAATAGGCAGTTGGGAAGAGCGACTAGAGTGTTCAAAAATAAGTTTGTTTAAATAAAAACGTTTGATTCCAATGAAATACTATTCTGGAGCCAAAATGTGCCTTACCCAAGGGAAGGCAAGATAATATGAATTAACCTAACGTCCACGTAGCGCATTATTAATGGCGAGGTCAATTTTATTTTAAATGCAATTTAAAAACACATGACAATCTTCATTTATCATTTCGAATTACCGCAACTGAGGGCGCCGCAAGGCTACCGAAACAGGAGAGTTGTGCTTCCCAACGATCGTCTTAATGAATAGTTAAATGCCTCCTTAATCAATCTCACTGCTATGCTCCCGGCGCTTGACCATACCGATAAATGGAGGCTAGTCAAAAATAAACCTTTCAAAAGCCCTCGGAAGTCACGTGGACTTAACTCAGAAAACGTTGGATAACGAACAAAGCCCCAGGTCATGAATCCAATACACGAACAGCTCGACTTGAGGTCTAGGGAGGTAAATTCAATTCCAGCCTACGGTATAAAGGTCAATATTTACGAAACTCATTGTGAAAAATGAGAATAATAGATTTACAAAATAAGAGATTGGAGCTACCTCAATTTTAAAAGTCAAATGATTTCAAGATAAAGTGAGTATGCATATGAAGTGAGTACAGTATGAAGCAAAAACCTAAAGTCAGATTTGGATTTTCAAACTTCTCACAATATTGTTGTTTACACTTTGCAATAGTTAAAAAAATAAGCGAACCTATCAGTTCTTTAATTTGCAAAGTAAAAGTAAGGTAAATCACTCCGATAATCTAAAGCCTGGAGGATAACTTTGATAAAGCCAAGTTTCATGATTTAAACACTATTTTAAACCGAATAATCCTACGCGAAATAGCCACAAATGATGAACGCGCATCGGAACCAGTGAGTTACCCCAAAGCAAATGTCTTATTTTTATTAAAGTACAACACACTTTTACCACAGACCAAACTTTGACAAATCTAAGACCAAACCTAACATACTGGAAACCGTATAAGTACCATTTCGAGAGAATAATTAGGCAAATGTAAGAAACTCAAAAGTCTCAATAGCTACTTTTCTTTTTGGTTTCGCTATGATTTCTAAGTATAAGGAGCAGCAGAGCTCCATATAGGCGTGCGTGGCAAATCGGAACTCATGCTTTGGAGACTCTACCGACAGGTAATAATGATCCCATAAGACACGCGTTAGCGTACAATAGGGTTAAAGCAATTGAAGTAGATAAGTGGATGATTATCAATGAAGGATCATAAATTTATTGGCTGTTAAGGAATGGGTATCATCATTATCCGCACAAAAAATGAAAGAGTACAGATAATATAAAGGACCAGTTATCCTATCTAAAAGACGCCATACCTTAATCACGTATTTTTGATGATTTACACCGATTAAGCATGAATGGTGTAGGATTATGCTTCCAAAAAGTGATGCATTAGTTACCTATCAAGTTGCAGGGGCGGAAAACTCGCATTAATGGATCAACTTGTGGGGATTAACAAGGACAAGCTCCAAAAGAAAAAAAACTACTAAATCCTAGTAATCAAATGCGACAGCAATTTGAAACAGAACTAATACCTTAACCAATTAACTCCTTAGGCCTCGATAGCAATGTGCTTGTTCCAAACCACCTACTTGACGGCTTAATCACTGTGAGGGGTCGTGAAGTGCAGGCTCAAAAGGTAAGGGCAGGTTGGCCAGCTTTTTATCGACGCTCCGGAGGGTTCTACTTTGAGCCTTAAAGACTAAAGCATGTACAAACACATTATCCTAATGGCAAGTCAACATCAATTGGGCGCAGAGCATTATCACAAACCACTGCTTTCATGTAAAAAAGCCAGAAAGAGAAAACGCATTTGTACCACCTCATTTGATTTAATGCTTAAAATAATAGAACAACAGCTCTAGCAATAGAACGGTCGTAAAGACACCAAATGAATTCGATTGTGTCTGTTCGGGAGCATGATACCTCCTTAGCAGGGTAGATTTTAAAAAATTAAGGATTTAAAGAAGGTTGGAGGAACTCACCGGCCAGCCTGAGCTGCTTGACGTGCGAAATCCTGTCCCAGATGTAGACGCCGTGAGCTGGCTGCACCACTTCCGCCACCACCAACACCAACACCGCCAGCGGACCAAGACGCCTCCTTCTCGAACGGATCGAGAAAGAAGACGTGGAGAGTGCCATGATCACTGGCGACAGCCAGTCGACGCGTGGCGGAGGTGGTGGCATGATCAAAGGCTATGCAGGTGATGAACGCGGCATTTGAGCCCCGACGCAACTCATGGAGGAGGTCACAGGAGCGAGTGTCGAAGACGCGGACAAGAGTTCCACGCTGAGAAGCGGTGGCCAATTGCTCCCCATCCGCGCTCATTGTCAATGCTACCAGCGGGTTTTGGTGAGCCGACAGATGACGTGGTGGCGGCGCCGCCGTTGACGATTCAGCCGGTGGCGATGTGACAAGCGTCACCATCCCCACCCGCCGACCAGGGAAGGCGATAATGGGATTCTCAGGATTCTGACAGACGTGACAGAGACCTTGGGGATTTGATGCTGTATCCGTTTGGTAGAGGAGCTCCGGACATGAACCGAAGGTGTAGACCTTCACCGCGTTCAGGAGAACCACAGCAATTCTGGATTAAGAGTAAAGCAGTACAACGCTACTTCAAAGAAAACTATATCTTCGAGTATAGCAAAACGTAGAAAGCACAGTTTGCATACATGCACTTAGAACCCCCACTGACGGTGGAAGTTGCTATGGCAACCAAATGGGAACATATAAATATAATCAACAAGAGAGCTTGCCCCTTAAACAACTAAGTTTTATGAGATAAACCAAATAATAAATGATTCTTAGCTCCTTAGTGTGTTGATTAAATAAAATGCAGCAAATATTATGCCAAAACACCGTAACCCACAGATCTTTGCGAAGTCTTATGGCACGAACATCGCTTCCATATGCGAGTTCAAGAATAACTTTTTGTTCAACGCCATCCCATACCCACGCAGTGTCGCTGGGTATCCTTGAATGACGCCCTCCACCAAGAAGACCAAGAAAACTGCTGCGGTGGAGCATTTCGACATAACCCACCCCAGAACCCTCACATAAATTGAACTCTAAAACGATGTGAGAAAAATCGGGGACGCTAAGGCATGCCAAGCAAAAGTAATGCAGTAATTAAGGTGACATGGTGAGGATTTATCGAATCCAGGAGTTTGGTGAAAGCCAACTTACCACAATTTTCAAGCTGTTTTAATGGGTCGGTGTTATATATTCGAAAGCCATTTTGCATGCCAACTGCAAAACATCCTAGGAAAAGCTCACATAGACATCAACGACTAACCGTAGTCCTGGTTGAAACCTACGAATGTTATCGGAGTATTCCCACCTTCGCAGGGCAGAACCCGAATAGACATCAGCAAACACCCCAAACTCCAACACCTCGACACTTTAAATGTACGCGTCTTGTTTATAATTTATAAAGCATTGGTTTTATTCGAGGTGTTTACGAAACAGAAGCAAGTTTTGCAGCTAAAAATAAAGGTATTGACATTTTTGGATATTTGGCTTTGGCTAGTATAATCGCCGCATAATTAATGATGGTCTTTAAGCAATTTTATAAATACATGCCGCTGATATTTTATTGTGTTCTGCAGTATTTTAAAAACGAGACTAGAAATTTCTTACGAAATTTAAAGAGCAGAGGACAGGCAACTGTTCAAATGAGTAATACAAGATAATGTTTTAATTTGTGTCCTTATAAGTACCCGGACAATTTTCTGCTAAATAGTAATTCTGGCTTCAAATCGGTTCTGAAGTCAAAATATCATCACTAAAGCAATAAACTCTTGTACAACACATCTAGCGCAAAAAATTCCTCGCGGGTATATTTTTTTCTGAAGAATGAGACGTTGCTGGCTTTAGTAAGTCCGTATCCGGCCTCCGTGATCATACATGATTATTCCCACCCAAGTTCACCTAATCCGCCAGTTTTCTTGGCTGAAACGATTTACCTATCCTTTTATAGTTAGCTAACTGGACTCCTTGCAACAAAGAGGGTTTCAAATACGTCGTACATACGTACACTCGCCGCCCCCACCGAAAGGACCACTTCATATTTCCAAGATACTTTTTTTAGAAAATCAAGTCCAAAAAATTGATACATGACATGGAATTTCTACTGTTTGTCCTTGGAATGTTGTGGCGCTAGCCACAATTTAGCTTGCTACCTTGTTGACGTTTGCATTTTTCCTCTGTAAATCAAACGAAAAACATATAATGTGTGATGCACCAAAGTGTGGGTGACTTTATCACCCCACTCACCCAGCCTCGTAACTAGGCCATCTAGATGCACAACCCTCCCCTCCATGTCGCCCACATTCTCCAATATTTTGTCAAGCATCTCCAAATGCTTAGCTAACACTAAGCCTAAAATGAAAGGAAAAGAAGGTTAGGTTTCTCTTCAACGGCACACCCTGTCTCCAGTTCATTATTAGCGCTCATGCATGAGTAAGTGAACTTAAATGGCAGTGAGTGTACTGAATCACAATTGTAAAGCCCAAGATAGGTCAAGGCGAAAAATACTTACATTGCTCATTGACTGGAGTCATCTTCTCCTCAAAAGATTTAGTAGCCTCTGCAATCTTGCTGTACTTATTGTATGCCGCTGTGTTGAGGTCATTAAGGTGGGATATCCTATCGGCGTTTACTACAACAAAAGAATGGGAAAAAGAATGCCGTGTAGAGCTATTATTGCAGCAGATCAACCGCAGGGAAGAGAGCGATTCTTAAAACTACTGTCAATTACATCAATGCGTTGAAAAGAGCAGTAGTGGAAGTGCAAATAACCTGAACCCTGTGACGGTGAATCCGTGGTTGCGTAATGCTTGATTTGAGTAAAATCAACAACAAAGTGGCTCATCTGAGATTGTGGTGAATCGGGGTTTTCACTCAGCTCAGAACGCAAGACTAAATAGCTCACTTTACTTAAAAAGGATAAACATGTACTTTGACAAAAAACGAAGAGTATTTCAAACGCATTAAAGAGTACGACAAGGTGCCTACCTGAAAGTGCCCTTTGAACGTAGTCCGAGAGAGCCTCAGCAGCCTTATTGGTGGTACTGGGCACGCATTCTCGATCGGCTGTACCCACCAGCGAGTCGGTCATTTCCACGAACCCAAAGGGCTTGGAATATAATCCGCTAAAAGGTACCAATTTTGTCCGGCAGAAGAAAAACCATCGCATTCAGCATAGATGGCAAGGAGATTTAACTGAACACTGGAATAGCGACAATTTGTCACTTCTCGATATCCCAATGACATCAAATTAAAAGTTACTACTATTCTGACATAAACAGGAACCAGTGTGACGCAACTTTTTGAGGAATATGTTGAGAAATCCCAGTAGGTGGTAGTAGAAATAAGAGCTTTGGAGTGAATCCAAAGTTGGTTACCGATCATACGAAAACTGAGTCAAGATCATAGACTTCTTTCACCCGCCTTGGATTACTTATTGCGGCTTATCTAACGATTCCGTCCAAACGGTTTAAGGTGAGTAAGAAAGCCTTCTGGAGACGTGAGAGACAGTGTCAGGTGGTACCCAAACAATCAGGCGCAAACATTTTTTTAATGAAAGCCTAGCTCTAAACTGTCCTGGCATCCTACTGCGTAATTTCATTTCAGCAACTACACCGAATTAACGGAAATCCTTTGTATGCCAGTGCGGTCTTTATAACCGACTCAACATCATACCTCCGCCGAAATTGGGAACAGGACCCACCCAGTCTCCTTACAATAGCAATTCATCTCAGTCATTTCATTTCAGTCGATGCAAACTAAAAGGCTCATTTTGAAGGAATGAGTTACCAGAATCCCGAACACCCGCAAACGGACTGCTCGTTCTGTTGACACTGCCTTACAAGACATCCAATTAACTTATGGCGCACGGTTTCGTAATCTTGAGCAACATTTGCATTACTTACGGCTTCGCGACAGAACTACTCAAAAAGGACAACGTAAAAAGCACCTATGGTCAAGAGTTTGAGCGAAGATGAACGTTTACAATGGGACAGAAATCAGGAAGGTTGAAATTGCACTAAAATTCGGTCAAAATGCGCTACTCCAAAGAGCCCCTAATGAAACAGCAATCAGCAACACACAACAAAGTTTAAGTAAACAGGGAAAAAAACACATTTTTACAACTTTATTCACAAAGCGAACTGTACAGAGATTGGTGGAAAGGTGGGCCGGAGTCTATTTAGGTTCGCGCGAGGAGGTGTCGGTGGTGGTGCGTGCCGCAGACTCTACCATAGGACTCGTCTCTCCATCCTCCCGCGGTTCGCCTCCTGCCCCTTCCTCCTCCATTGCCTGTTGACTCAGCCTTGTCAAAGCCGCAGTTATCAAGGAATCAGATTGGCCGGGATAAACTTTTTCGTATTCTTCCTGTAATGTAAATAACCAGCCAGAAGGTTTGGATGACCAATGTGCATTTGGCGCAAACGATATGCTGCGATTTTTAAAAACGCATAAGGCGTCGCCAATTCGAGAATCTGAGTTTCTGTTTCGAGTATTTGAATACCGCCTTTTCTAGCTTCACTCTCGGCAAGGTCATTCGCGAAGGCAGATGAGTGAGATGAAGAATTTTTCGTGTGCTTCAGGAACATACGTACTGTACCGTGAACTAAAGGAGCAGATGCTTCCACGCCAAATTCTTTGCCTTCTTTAGCCTTTCAGTTGTAATCTCAACGGATTAGCAACGGGTGCTAAACTTCAAGGTCCGTGCTCACAGACAGGCTGCTCATAACCTGATTAGAGGGAACTCCTGAACCAATACACAAAACCTAACACCCGTCTTGATAGCATCCATTCTTATAAACCTTAATATTGGAGACATTTAACGCAGAACATAACAATCAAAGGAGAATCTTACGAAAAATTCCCAAGCGGTATGCGCGGGAAATTCTAAGCTCCATAAGGTTACTCTTGCTAAACTCGAAAAATGATTATTTGTACAATTAATTCATGAATCAGCCTGGCAAAGACAAGATGATTAACTGTGAATCCAAAACTGAACAAGCAGTACTCTTGATTACATTTTAATCCCGAGAAACAGAAAACGCGGCCGGTAGTACGAGCACCTTGCTGTCAACCTTCGAAATAACGAATCTAGATGGGGTTGCGAACATACCTTTATTATGTGATTTATCAGGAAGCGGTCTGGATGACTTTAAAGAGATCAGACTGAGGTGACAGTTAACACTTAGTCATTTTAAAAAATCTGCTAACCATGGTGAAATAGAACAGGCCAGTGTGTAGGTGCATTAAGCAGTCTCCCAAATGGGCAAATGAGATTATTTCATACCTTAAGGGCATTGACAAGTGCTTCAGCTTTGTTCAGCTGCTTTTTCAAGGTGAAGAGGCTGCTCTGAACCCCATCCAGATCTGTCGAAGACTCTTGAAGGGCCGCATTAAGTTCTATAATAAATGAGAGAATGTTGATAGAGTGAAGGCGAAAAATGTGAACATTCAGTCCTCAAATAGGGTATCTTATATAACTGTCTCGAAAACAAACTTGGTGAGATCAGAAACGGCGTTAGATATTAATAGCTGAAAATATTAATTTTACAAACAAGCAGCACTAGGAAGTGTTTTAAATGGCAAATGAATCCATAAAGCTTTAACCTCAGAAGACAGACAAGGTGCTTCCCGCACACGATTTCAGAGCAAGAAAGCGTTGCGTTCAAGGCTTTTGGATGCAGGTGAACGATCCATTTTTTGCTTGGTAAAAGAGCATTTTGACACAAACAACCACTACATACACGATTTCGAAGTCGTCCTAATCCATTGCAATGGTTGGGCAGTTTTTCAGCGCTTCAGCCATAAAGGTACATTCACTTTTAATTGTTAAAACGCTACAGGAAAAGTCAATTTGATTAGATCCCACATCAGGTGAATTGAAACGCCAAATGGGTGAGAGAAACAAGAGACCTCCAAACTAACCTTGAGCAGTTTTCAAGTACTCCCGGATGCATGAGACCTGCATCTGCGTTTCTGATTCCAAGGCCGCAAGGCGGTCCATCTGGTTGATGGCTCCCAGATGTTTATTCCGTTCTAGCAGCTGCCGCATACACGCCATAAGACGTTTTCCTGATGCACTGTTGAAAGGAGAAATATAGCAGCCCAAGATGAAGACATCACACCTTTAATGCCTGAGGAAGCTCATGCAAATCACATTTAAAGACAAGTTTATGGCGCCACTAACTGGAGTATGCTTCGTGAAGAGAAGTTATTACTAAGAAACCCCCTTCCAAGGAATAAATAGGTCGCAAATTCCAAAACTCTCAGCGCTTAATTTAAAGGTGTCTTGCACGTCATAAGGGGAAGAAACACGGCGGTTAATCAAAATGACAATGATAGATCTGGCATCTTTACCAGGTAACTGAGGGCGGCAGACGAAGTTGCAATCAATCTTTATAAGCTTACAATATATGGTAATTGTTTGATAATTCGATAACGCGAGTATGATTAATAAGGGAAGGTAATATTGCTTCGAAGTCGAAACCAGGACAAAGATATCATTTCAGCGGCGGTTTAGTGAGACATTTACCTTCTGCTACCTGTATCCTGAATATCATTTTATGAAAACCAATAAAGATGGAACAATAGCCGCATCGAACTCTATGCCCTAGAGGACATAGTCCACCTTGTTACATTCCACGGCTACAAGCTAAAACTTCCATAAGGCTTGTTTTAAGGAACACAGCTGATTACTGGAACAAAGTTGTTACGCAGAGAGAATTAATTACCCAAGCAGGAACAGATCTTAATGCGCAATGTGATAGCGCTAAGAGCCTTTCGTCAATCTATCGAGGAAACTTCGGCACATCGATGTAAATCAAAATATCTTCAAACATTATTCCCGATAATATTCACCATAACGTAACTCCGCACACTCACGTACAGAAAACACAATTTTGCCTTAGTATTTGTTGGTAGGATCATAAGTGAATGAAAGACTAGAGAAAGACTCCCATATGTCTCCAGAAAAAACGTAAGGTTTCACTTTGCCCTGAGATTCTCAAGTTGGTATGACCTACAATTTGACTAGGAGCAAAATTAATAATCGAACGAACCCACAGTACAATAAAACATTGATAATCAATTCATAGTCATGAGGGAAAGCCACAGATAAGTCACGGGAAGAGGGAGAAAAATACCTGTCCGGAGTAAACTTCCATGCAATGAGGTCGTCATAGCTCTGTTGCAGTCGCATTTTACCCGACTGTGCTGCTTCGCAGGCCTTTTGATACACAAAATCAACAGCAGGGTCAAGAATATTCAGCCGACGGATTTGTTCCTTCACCTTTACAGTCCTTATCGACTCCTCACAATCATCGGTAGGGTCATCCACGCCATCGGAATCAAGCTCCACATCAGATTTCCGGCGTACTTTGCTGGGCTGCAGAAGTATAGACAAACGCAATTACATGTGGGTCCAAAGAATAAAACCTTGTTTGGCTTTTATCAGAGAATGGTATCTTACTAAGACTGACAATATATGAGCCAATCGAGCGTCGCTAACAATGAAACGTTGAATCGCAGCTGCCTCTTTCCTAGATAAGTCCTCCTCTTGTGTCTTTTGTTGCTCAACTAAAAAAACACGGAATAAACAGCTCAAAATTAGGTATCTATGCCAAGTTCAAATCGCATTAAGCCACTTTTAATAAGATTTGGATTTCGCAAATCTAGTTGAGTCAACAAAAAATTATGAAAACGTACTTAGCTTCTCATTCTCTTCTTCCAACTTCTTAAGTTTCGATTCCATCTTCTTGATGATAGTGGTTTGTTCTTCGGCCCTAAAACAACAGCTTGAAAGAAACAAAGGACTTACAAGAGCCCCATGCTAGTGATTGAATTTCTCGGTTGCGTTGAGGCTTCATTTGCGGCCATAGTCTGAGATGAACGAGGATACTACTCCAATTCCTTCAAACGATATGCTAACGACGTGATATTACGTGAAAATACTAAGGATGTTCAAAAGGAGAAGGAACACGTCATTAACTAAAGTTAGGCTGGTACGGCCTTAAAGAAAAATCAGAAGACCGCGTCCTTCAACCTACCTAATTCGCAGCTTCTCTGGTACTTACTTTCGAATTCCGAACACCAAAGTATAACATCCACCAATGACCTTGCAGCATATGCGGCTCAATAATGTTAAAGCTTGAAAGTAGAAATCGTCCTTTACAGTAGCAAAAGGTCCTTTTACTCCGCATCTTTTTCAGCTTAGCTGTATTTATTAGGTCGTACATCATTAAAAAATTGCTCTTTGAAAGATAGTGCTATTAGTATTTGAATTACTCTTAATTGATAAATCCCGTCGTAATTTAAAGTGAGATATTTTGGGTCCTTTAAGAAACAGTTTGCTATTAGCCGAACATAGTGCATACGCAATGTCGCAATACGCGGGGAGTCTCCTAAACACTTGGCCTAGAAAGCTTCAAATCCCTGTGGAAGACACATTCCATATCACTAATCATTTAAAAGTATCTCATCCTGCACTTTTGGCCCAAATATGGGAATCAAGATTTCTGAAAACATCACCTGCATTAATTGTAATAATTCATTTGCTTAAATCCGATATTGTCAAAGCGTCAATCTTTTGCCTTGGCTATTGCCCCTTCAACGGATGAGCTAGCCTTCGGGAGATGCTAGTATACTCTGCTCCATCGTACGTCGAATATAGATAGCTCACTTTAGTATTATGCACTTTTTCATCTTTGATGAACTCTCGAGATGCTACATCGATAGTTGCGAAGGGTGGACAGGATACTAACAGACCACCATCCTGCTTCCACATTTCTGCGTGATAAATATTGGAGAGGTGGAAAACGTATTTAATTTACTAAGGGCAAAATTAACGACAACTTCCAGCGGGAAGGTTGTTAGTAATATTACCTTGGGAAAATTCCTCATCCTGTGTTCTGCAGGAGAGCTATTAACAGCGAAATCAACACAAGCCATGAACCACTAGTAAAAATTTTGCTCCAAAGCTGCCCGTGAAGATAGCCAACATGTGAAAACGCCATGTTGCTATTGCATTCTAATGGCAGCAAAATCGAGTAGATGTGACTGGATAGCACTGATTTGGCAAGAAGGTAGCAAGAAGGACTCGACTACTTTTGAGTCAGTATTTCTGCAAATAACTGTGGCTACCAGTGATTTCGAGCACACTCCTACTTCTTGATGCTAGTTCCTTCCCATAAAGAAATTATGATTCAGTAGGATCGCCAAGAAACGTGAGTGACTTTGCGGTCAGGCGCCTCCTTAGTTGTATTAAGAATCGGTGACCAAAGCGATTGATGCGTGGATGTTTTTGTCTAGCAATGGGTATACTTTGATGACTGAAGGGAAGACTTGGCCTAGAAATGGCAATCGGTCCTAAAAATAGTCTACTTAGGGTATTCGTTACTTTATCTTTGTTTATTAGGCAGAATTTTAAGCCATCACAATGCTCCTAATCACTTATGTGATCTGAACGCATGTAATTTCTTTAAGCGTCATGATTTCACTTGCTCCTTGCAAAGAATCGCTGCGTCACACTACAAACCTTCATTTTGCGTGAAAATATTTGACCGTAACATTAGAATCCATGAAGGGACAAATGTGCAGCAACTCGACGTCCACCTCCGGCATCTGCCCCTTCTCCGTGTTCTACAAGAAAGCTATCAACGACTGAAGCGACACTAGCCATGGACCACCTGGAAAGCTTCGTTTCGAAGATTACCCCAATTGTACTTGCTTAAGGAGATCGGCGTGCTAACGCTCCCCTACGGACATACTGATGGTCGGGAGAACCACTTATTCTGAACTTTGTTTCCAAGCCAAACGAAACTTTAAGTCCAACGCACTGTCAAGAGGGATCACTCACGTTAATGTCAAGCATTGACCCAATCGCGTCGAATGTCGGCGACTGGCATGGTTGATTCGTGGGTGCTTCTTGTAGCACTGAGTATGCTGTGATGGCTGACGCCGGAGATGTATCAAGGGGCGCGTCGGGGACGACGCTCGAAAGAAGAGAGGGGCAATGTAGTACTACCGGTTTCGGTCAAGGTCACAGAGATGGCCGCACTGCTCTAGCTGCATGGACTGGCCTCCGGGCCATGCCAGCAGCCTATTTCCCTCTGTCCGTTAAATGCATATATTCTGCCCTAGCATTCTGTCTTCTTTTGCCTTCGAGGGAGCTTCAGGACGCTACAATATTGCCCTGGTCGCGTGGCCCACACTCCGGGCCATGCAAGCAGCCCCATTCCATCTGTTAATTGAATATATATATTAACCTAGAATTATACTTTCTTTTGCCTTCAAGAACGTCTTAAGACACTAGGAACAAAAGGTGAGGTTGCAAAGCAACACATTCGCGTGCGTTATTTAAAAATGTTTGCCATTGCAATAATGCGAAACAAGAAGATCCTTTTAGATTAAACAACCTCTCTGGCTTTGAAGTCGCTTTTTCAAATTAAGAAATTATTTAATAATTCTTGACATCAACAAAATGTGGTTTGAGCCCATCTTTGTGATTGCTTAATAATATATTAATGTTTACTCTACAAGCTGAATTGTTTTAAACGATTCTAAAATGATATTTTTAAAAACTGTTTTGTTAATTTTTTTAATTTTTATACTGAATTTAATTTTAATTTGTCCATGCGGAATGCTTCATCGCTTTTGGCGGGATTTACGGTATTCTGTCAGAGGCGCGATATTTAGGTGCGTCTGAGGTTGTTGGGTTGGTGGTGCTCCGTCGTCGAGGTTTTACGTCCTCGAACGCATCCAGCTTTGTAGCTCTTGTCTACCACTTACTCATCACATTGCTTTTGCGAGTAGTTTTATATCACTTTGTGTTATTCTGACCTCTTGAATTAAGTTTCGTCCCATAATATTTACTTTTTTGCAGATTATGGTAATATTCTAAATTATGACTGCTGATAACGTTACCAGAAGGTAAGTCAATAAGGAATCTAACGCTTTTAGACTTCAAATTGAACTAATGGAGCTGATGGTGGTTGTTTAGTTTACTGATTTAATCTCTTAGACCTCTGAGGAGTCTGGGGTCTCAGGATTTCCCGAGAACGATAACATTATGAAGTGGTTGGCTACAATCCATGGCCCTGAAAAGACCGTATTCCTGTTATTCATTTAAACTCTCGATTTGGGCTCCGTGTTTTTCGTACTATAGTTTTGCTTTTTAGGTATACGAAGGGGAGGTTTACAAACTTTCCTTAGAATTTGGGAACTCATATCCTTACAAGCCTCCAGTCGTCCGTTTTATCTCACGCTGTTTTCATCCTAATGTCGACACTAGTGGCAATATCTGTTTGGACATCTTGAGAGAAGAGTGGTCAGCTCTCTACACTGTGAAGAGTATTCTCCTGTCTATTCGAAGTCTCCTCAGTGGTAAGTTCTTTCGGTCTCGGCTCGGCTTTACTCATCAATTGTCCATCGATTCCTATTTCAAGGGCTTCATTCTCGGGGATTTTAATAGTAAACGGAATATTTCTAGTAATTGAGTACGTATGATTAATATTCTTGTCGCACTGATTCTCCATCATTGCCGTAAAGGTAGATCTTTGCTCATTCCTTTGCAGGTGTTATTTTTTGGAGAAATTAACTTATGAAGTAGGGCTTTGAGTTCCACTCACCCCTTTTTTTCTGGTATGGTTGATCCTCCATCTTTTGTTGTGATATCATTCAGCATACACTTAGCTTTACCGATGACTCGGTGTTGGTTACTAAGGTCAGGTTTCATGCTATTAGAGTGAAACAGGACAAACCAGATCCCCTAGTTGGGCTTGTCTAGCGAAGGTTGGACGAAGCGTCAAATCTGGGACTGAGACTTTTTCACGATAGTGTAAACGTGACACTTGCTCTCCTTATTCTGCCCGATTGCACGTTCATGCTCTTTATTCAAATGTGCCAGTGTTTGCTATTTTTTTACGCAGAGCCAAATAACAGGAGTCCGATGAACAATCAAGCAGCACTGCTCTGGTCAGATCCAGAGAAGTTCCGAAAGGCTCTGGTCGAATATCAATCTGGCAAATCCGAGCACTAAGGCACATATGTAATTTTTAGTCCCCACTGTCCCGTCCATTCATTGTGCAAATTCATTCTATAAAGCTATGTTTATAAACCCTCCATCCTGTCCGTCTGCCCCCTATTATTATACACGTGTCTGACCTGGCAGGTTATCCTGGCCTGGGAGGCGTAATTTTTCGTCTCGCGGTTTCATGAGTCATCAGGGCCCTAGCATGTAGTGCTGGTCAGTTTCATGCCTATTGATGGCAGGCTCACCTGCCACGTTAGTGGGCCATCTGTACAGTTTTTTTCCCCGATCTGCTAGTTTCATTGAAGTGGGCTGGCTTATCCGTTCTCCCTGATTACATTGCAATGCAAAGTAGGATCAATAGGCTTTGGCATTTTACGGTTTTCTGTTTTTATCTGGCAAGAGTTGTCGGCTTCATTTGATGTCAGCACTATTATCTAGAGGTAGTCTTAGAGTGAATACCTAAAATAACAGCATTCCGCCGTTCTTGGTAAGGGCTAAAAGTTCCAGCGAGATTTGTGGATGGATGGAGCGACGCTAACAAGTAATAGTCCGCATGAGGAAATAGATTTTTGATTTTGGGTCAAACAAGCATCGGAGCGGGCTTCCTCTGGAATACGAGCATAATGTCGCTACCCATATATTAATAATACTACGCTGTAGAGTGTTATTTCGATGTCTCTTCTGATCTATGGTGAGCATCGAGGACCGGGAGCAGCATTGCGACTTCGTGACTGCTGGTTGATTTGGTCGATAACTATTAACCTTTACAGAGGAGCTGAATTCAACTCTGCTAGCTACTCATTCGTGTCGAAAGGAGTTGACCTCGATATGCTCCCGTACTTTCAAGCCGACAAGAGTAATGGGGAGGAATCATCTCGAATTCAGCGTCTCCGCCTTAAGCTGCACCGGTTTTCTTTGGCGGTTGCATTTGGTCTCAGACCAATATCTCAGTCACGCATTCATCTTGGCCTTTATTCAAACAGATTTTGTTGGCCTCAAGGAAAGTCGGTTTCAATGTTGATGCTGCGCTGACTTTGTTTCACCTCCGCCGACAAAATATGCATGTCAGCCAATGTGACAACTCACGCCATCCGCACGCGACCTTAGGCCAGGACGCCTTAACGGCATCGTGGTTGGCAGGAATGGTTACTTAATTTCATCCTTCGTTACTACTAATAATAAATTCTTCCCCATTAGTTAGCATTGAGTAATGCAAATCGCGGTTTACCGGATAAATCGGAGCAGTGAGCAAAGCACATGTAGCTAAGTCCCTGGACGTTAATTGGGCTAAGAAAATTTTAACAAACGAATTGTATCGCGCTCATTGGTTACCCATCCAAAGAAAGCTCCTCAGGCTCTGGACGGATTAGTACAAACGGGGCTCTGCAGACATTCGCTTTACCCCATGGTTTGAATGGGGTCATGAAAAGGATAAGAGAAGAATGGAAGAGCAACGTAGAAGTATTATGCTTCAGACTGCAATAGAATAAGGATAAAGAGAAAACACTTTCGGAAATGGAGTTTGCGGTGGTTGCAGTTGGATGAATTGGATGCAGACTACATAGTGAGGACAGACAACATTAACGGAGAATGGGTTGCTGAAACATTGTTGGCGTGATCAGTGGGTCCTATTTGTTCTAAAACGGAAAAAGGCGGCCTACAACATCAAGTGGGGAAACGTCATTAAGCTCATGAAGTTATCGTGCTACTTATTTACCTAAAGTAACATTAAAATCTGTAAAAAGACAGCGTAATAAAATGGAGGGGCTGACCAGCTTTGTTTTGCTAAATTACCGTTTTGTGTGATCAGGTAAGAGGCTTTTATTTTCATTGAAATGGCCGCCAATAAGTCGAGATGCTGTAGTGATGGGGAATGTTACACTACTCAGAAAATAAAGTTCCCGCGTCACAAGTGCTTAGCACACACAATAGGAACTTTATGTTAATGCAAAACCTTTACGGAGCACTATTAAAAAGAATGTATAAGATTCGATAAAGTTAGCATTTATTTTCATTGTGCGTTGGTTATAACCAATACACGAACCGACTCCATAGCTTTAAAAGCGCCAGACTGTATGCTAAACGAAGAAGGGAAGGAAAGGAACTGCAAGCTCTTGATTTTTGACGTGAAGTTTTTTGGCTGACTTTGATAAGCGAAGATTTACTTTTTTGGAAGAGCTATTTTTGAGGTGCTATCTCAAAAGTGCACTGAGAACCAAATTTTAATAAGCCTTGTTAGTTCAAACAAATCAAATTCCGGGTAGGCGGGTGTTATAAAAGTTGTCAGGCATTTTGAAAAACGAATCAACAAAAATAACCAAGAGGTAATTTGTCATAAAACACCAAACCAATCTCTCTGTTTACCTACAAACGCTTAGAATCCTGATGAAGCGTACTGCTACTGATTAATTGAAAAGAAATCCCTGTGCTCAATACAAAGGTACCCAAAAAAGCCACCAGACAAAAGGGACACAATAAAGACCTATCGTCGGAACCACAAGGCCGTCAAGTCCCGACAAACCTCCAGTGGTAAAGGCTGCAGTACACGAATGTTATCCCTTTAATTACTTGACTAAGGTCCTCACCATGACCAATAGGTATCTGGTAGAATACACCCTGTTTACAGTTAAAGAACAGTATTTGCATCGGAAATCAGGACATATGGACGCACCTTTGTCGAGCCACTGCCCCAGCTGGACGAACTGCCGCCCAAACTCGAGGCAAGACTGGCCAGAGTGGTGTCCAGTTGGTCCAATGGGTTCTCTTTCCTCTTCATCGTCTCCTTTTCCACCACCGCCGGCCGAATCACCACGTCCACAGGTGCCGGCTTTAGGCCTGGGATTGAAAAGGTGGAACAGATTTAGGTTAATGAAGGGGAAAAGCTTGGAACATGTCATGGTGTCCCGCTCGTATCCGCCGTTCTATTCACAATCGCTGGGTTAATGTACTAAAAAGCTAGGATAAAAGTCATCCATTGCTTTCCAGGTTTAATCTTCCCGTCTGTTAATTGAAACCACACTAAAGTTGGCTTCTCAAAAATCCTGTATCGTTTGTGGCTTGTTCGAAGGCACATGGCCGTACCTAGAAGATGACGTACTATCCCTGGAAGGAATTACAAGGCCCTCTTTTGATACTTATCAAGTTGAAGAAGAGGGAGAAAACGCGAGGTGAAAGGTTCTCCACAGCCTTGTATTTTCAAGCCAACTTCCTTAATTACTTTCTGAAGAGCTGACAACGCAAAGTTTTAAAGTATTTTATTCAAAGACCAAACTTAAATTCAAATGGTTTATCTTTTTAAGCGATCTCGATCACGGTTATTGGCTCAGCCCACTTGTAAGCATAGAAGTTTTAAATTGCACGACTTTGATACTCTCCTACTCGAGGAAAAATAACAGTCTATCTGATCAGCCCAGCATTTAACTTGACAGAAGAAATTCAGTGAAGTAGTAATTGGTGAAATCGGACCAAGTGGCGGATATGAGAGCCTATGACTAGCCAAATGGGAAAGAGGCTCTTCACTACGAAAAGCTCAATTAAATGTGATCGCCTCGAAATTATCTACCAAAGAGGCAGGACATGTACATGAGAAAGCAATCTTGCCACAAACTGCAGTCACCAAAAACCGCCATCAGGTTTGAGACCACTTAAACCATCGTGCACCCTACAAAAAACTTTTAAGTCTTAATGAGCTGAGGAAACCTTTTCCAATGCCTTTTCTTCTACCCGCGTAAATGGAAATTGTTCGTCGGTGAAAAATTCATCTTAAATATGATTAAGCAGGCTTCTGACGTTAAGTGTACCATTTCGCATCATTGAATCAAAATCTACTGCTGAAAATTAGATTGTTCTGACTTCAAACTAGAGCACAGGCTCCAGCTGTTAAGGTACCATGCATATCAAAGCATTACATTATCTGAATGATGAGGTTTGATCATCCGCCTACTGGACACAAACGAGATCAAACCAGTGCATAATAGTAATATGTTTTTAAAAAAAAATAATAACTGAAACATGTGATTCGAATGATATTTTCTTCGAAAAAATTAAAATTTGGGCTTCTTGAGGCTGCTTGCGCATACAACTAATGTGGCATTCAAAGTAGGCGAATTTAAATCTGAACGGTAAATGAGTGATTAAAGGGTACCATGGGTGGAAGTACATCCAAAAAAAAAAACATTTACAGCGTCCCTACTCTTGGTTTGCGTTAGTGTAGTGTTTTGATCTTTCGTCTAATTGCGTGCTTAACATCAGACACCCCAGTCCCTGCAGGATGCATTTCCACCCCATGACATGGATGCTGCAATAGTCTTCTACCTCTTCTGTACGTTAATGTCAACTATTCTTCCATACAACTTTGGTTTATTACGATTTCAGGAAAGAGTCGGAGCACAACATTAATGGCGCCACGTAGGCGGCAAATAAAGCACTGCTGCGTGGAATCAGTTTCCAAAAGTCTGTAACTACCCATTAATACAAATCCAATTTGTTATTCAAATAGAATGCATTTACGAAAATCTAGTGAAATCTTAGTACGGATAACATTTCCGTTAAATTTACGACGGAAGCCCTTTAAAATGCTATGCACTGTATTCATTCAAATAAATCCGTTAAAAATTGAAGAGACAACAATTTACACTACAAAATTATGCTACCGTCGAAGCCGAAATTGCGGAATCGAGTGGCAGTAAATTCAGTACGAAATCCCACAATTTAATGGCCACTTTTCAAAAAAACCCGTTGTCCAATGACAATTTGTGTGTACCGCCAATACAATTAATGGGCTGAGTCTGCACCAGTTCCTAGTTTTTTGAATCAAAACTACCATCGGAAATCGTACTTTTATGTGGGACAAGGTGTAAAAGGCTCGGTATTTCTACTGGCTACACGAAAGAATGAGGAGGTCGATTGGACAAAAAATTGAGAAATCATACCAGGAGGTAGGCCGGTGTTATCAGACCTCGGCGTGGGAGTTGGTGTGGGAACAGTGAAATCGATTCCATTGCCCATAAGTGGATCCAATGAAAGAAGGTCATCCAGCGCTTAAGGAAATAAATAGCTCATTCAAGTGAGCTTAATCGGAATCAGTTACTAAGGGCGCTCCTTTATCCAACCTCATTTGTTAGACGAGGCATCAAACTAGCATGCTAAATACGATTGCCCACTGGCTACACCTAACCTTAATAACAGTTTTGCCAGTTACCTGATCTCTCCTTTTAAAAGCAATCGTGGTTGCATAATCAACACATTTAGTTACTTTTACATACAACAATAGCGTACTCGAGCGAATTGGGGCCTTTTTTCATCCATTTCCAAAGAATTTTCGATATATTTGCTAGTGAAGAATGTCATTAATCAGATCATTCAGAGACATGCAGGGAGACAGTATAAAGCATAATGAAGGTTGAATTGTTACGTGCAACACCATGCCTTCAAACGAAAGCTAAATTATAACTTTTCATTAAGGTTGTGATTTGACAGAATTGGCCAACGCGCCAATGTCAACAGGCCCTAGCGCAAGTGCATTCATTTCTATTTACGAAATCTAGAGAGGGCTGGAAAAAGACCTTTGAGGTAAAGGCGAGAAAATAAACCACAATAGAGGCAAGCCTAACCAATTAAAACCATGTCAGATTTATAGAAAACACTCGCTAACACAAAACAAATCACGCCAACGGACACCGTCGTCTAACATCATACATTTGTTTTGTAAGGGATACATGCTTTATTCACAATTTGACGAATTTGTGACAATAATTTTTCCTAGGGCTACTACAGCCAAATAACACATTTGCTAACAGGTCTCAAGCTACTTCTAAAAAGACCACCTAGATGTACATCACTCTTTGTGACGATGATACCGTGACAGTTTGGAACAAAACTACTTTAAATTTATAAATTATGTAATAAAAATAATCCTTTTTACGAAATGAACTGCGTAGCAATCAATCATTGCGAACAATTATGGTGCCAGAAACTTGCGAAATCTGACAAAATTAATTGAAAAGGCCATCCAGCAAAATGGGTTTAAAATGGACTATGACCTAAGAAAATGAACATAATTTTACCATACAGTATCTGCAACTTGAGCTAAGTCAAGCAAAAAAACCTTCAGTTTTTGTAGATTATGCAATTTTCTGATAACACTTTAGTACAAAGGCTCAGATATGTAAGGCTAAACAAATTAATCCATAGTAGCTCTTTCTCTTAGATGCAAACTTAAATTTACAGACTAATGGAATCATTTCATTCCAAAAAGACTAATGCACAAATGGTCAAATTAGCTGAATGCAATTGATGCTATCGAAAAATGAATAAATTGAAAAGAAAAAAAACTGCTTGCTGGTTAACAGGCCCCTATTTCTGTTAGGTGGTCATTCACATAATGCTTGGGCAAACATATCGCGTCTTGACTGGCCTAATTTAGAAAAAAAGGGTAAAGTACCCGAGTGAGATTTGGATTCTGTGGCTGGAGCGTGACTAGGCTGAGGAGCAGCTGTCATAGGCTGAACTGGAGGATCTGCCGAGCTGGCGGAGACAATGTCGTCAAAAGCAAGTAGATCGTCGACAGCCACGTCTACTGAGGCTAATCAACAAAGTGGAAGAGGCTTTTCATGAGGAAGGCTGATAGGATATTTCATGCAAGTCACCGTGGTGTAAAACATCCAATTTTCTTAAGAAAAAACTCGATTTGGGAGTCAGTATCACACCTGCCGCTATAAAGCGACTGTGAACGATTCAAAGCATCAAGAACTTGAAAGTTCCTCTAGCATTAACTTTAACTCCGAAGACAAGTCAGGTAACCAACGCAGCAGAATTCAGAACCCAAATATTGAAAATAAATCCAAAGGTGTCTACTCTGTAGCCCATTAATGGCCAATCTACTCGTTTACGGTACTTGAATAGCTGACACGACAAGTTAGATGAAACCTTGATAGTGAGGGCCAAGATCAAATAGAGCACCTGAAAGGCGCCGGTTCCCTTATGTGATCCAGCGGTCAAACATGGGTTGCATAAATAACGCTGCGGTCATTGAACCGACACTTGTTGTTAAGGTTGCGAATAAATAACTTTGAAGAGGTTATCTTACCGCCAAGTTACTGTAAACGCTGCAAATCCGTTGATTTGTTTCAATATTCCCTGTTTGAACTGGTATGAGAAAAACTTAAATCCATGGTTGCAAGTTCTAAATTAGTTGATCAACATCTGCTTGAAATTTGGCATAAATAGTGGAACAGATCCATATTTTGTACGGATAAGCACTAGTTTTCTACAAAGTAGTTTTCATAATTAAGGCGCAATTTCACGTGAAAGCACAGATAAGAAAGCCTTTGTTTTAGCAAACTCACCGTTTGCATGCTCCACTTGGCGTTCACTCTGTTTGATGGGAGTCTCTGCAAGAAAAGGCCGAAAAGTAAATTCAGAAAAGCGCAAGCGAAGAGTGAAGCCTACACAATGGGAAGGAAAGATTTATTAAGAAAATATCAAACCTATCACACAAGGATAACAGCTGCTTTACTGTTTCAAGTCACGAAATCATAAAAGGCGAGGGAATTTACCCACCTTCAACATCGGAAACGTGACCTTCCTTAGATGAGACAGTGTCTAAAATTAAAACGCAGGATTAAAACAGCCACTGAGTTGCATGTAATTTTACCCCCCCCCCCCTCCAAAGTTAAGTGTAAAGTGCTATAGACGTAATAGTTTGGCACTTGTTTAGCTGCATATCTAACTGCATAGGCTCTCGAGTCCCCGTGATTCATGCTTTTTCATGGCGAGATTGTCAAAAGGCCATCCATGTAACCATTCAATCCTAATAGTCGATAATAAAAAATTCTATTCGAGGAAGACTTAGAACACTACCTTAGTGGATGTGCCGAACGAACTCAGTTCAAAAAGGCAACTATCATAATTTCCTCCAACGATCACCAAACATAAGCAGCGGGGAAGAAAGCATCCGTTTAAGGCGGATGGATCTGAGGTTATAGAATGCGTGAAACTTGCGACATTTATGCCAATATCTTTTTATACAAGAAAACAATCAGCAAATGAGGCGCCACTAATCCTAAACAACACGAAAGTACCAATCATGGCCTGCCTAGGCTGCCAATTGTTCGAGTGGAATCCAAATAGCCAGGTAGAAAGCAATGACATCGGAAGCAAAGTAGCAAAGCGTAAATGAAGAAAGCTAGCTCCATGACTCAGCTTTCTATTGTCATTTTAATGAATGACTCGAATCTTTGACAATCTCCCAGCTATTGAATGGTTTGTGAAGTTTATTCAACGTAGAGCATTGGGTAGCTTTGAGTAGTAAGAAATCGGTGAATGCTCCTCACAATACAGTTCAAAAAGGGGACGAAAGTGTGGTCACTATGGTGTAGAAGAGCTGTAGCGTTGACAATAGTATTCAATGCGGTTTCTGGCTCGTGAGTGGCTCTTAAAATTCGGCCACACTGTGATGGTAAAGGTAGAAGAATGACCCAAGGGAACGTCGGGAACAACGTTGAAAAGGGGGTTACGTGGCGGTCTGATTGCCTTCCTCCTTTAGGTTCCAACTTTTTACTTCTAAACCGCAAATATTAATCAAATCATTTACTTCCGCAGTGTTTTTTTTCAGAGGAAGCTACAACGTTTGATGTAATATTGAAAAAAAATACTTCCTCCAAAAGTCTCACACAAGTACAACTGCTTAAAAACTGGATACAGCGAAACTCGTGACTTCCAGCACTTTGAAGGAGCAGAATACACACTCTCAGCATAAATAAAATCTCCTTGGGCATAATCCTACGAGAAATTTTTCTTGGGCCAATAAATGGACCAGTTTCAACATCATTTAGAATTTTAAAAGTCCCTGGAAGGAGTGGATGCACGAACCAAAACTAGTTTACTAAAAATATGAATCGTTAGAAACAAAAAGACTCCATCGTTTACTTAGGGTTTAATCGAGGTAGATCCGACAGGGCTGGTTGGGGTCTTATAAAAACAGTTTAGTTATAGGCATCCTTATAAATTTACCAATAAATATTTACGAAACTTAAGGTCTAATTAAGGATGGCAGTTTTGAGGCTATATAGGCATTTGCATTGAGATGACTGCTACAAAATGAATTGCGAAAGGATCTATGCAAGGTGTGTTAAGGCTTTATCAATAGACTCTTTTGATAAAAGACAACTCAATTAAAGCTTTGAAAAGGCTATTTGAAAGAGAAAAATCGAGTAGGAATACGGAACCCATTATCATGTAATAAAAATTCTGAGAGATGCTCTTTTCATTTGGACGCCAAAACAAATAAATATTGCAATTTTTACATTCCGAGTGATGGTTAGCTAGATTTACCCGATAAATTAACTCAGCTTCATAACGGATTCAGAATTGCAAAACGTATAAGCCTTAACCGCAAGTTGGTTGAACATATCGCAATTTTTGCATCCATGACAAGGCTACAGTGTACATTGTATTATATTTCCATAACTATCACTTTAAATAGGTATTTTTAAAAACAGAAAACAGTCACAAATTCATTTCATTTCTTGAATAGAATCAGATTTAATTCCAATAGGCATTTCAGAAGCTGTAGGAAATATAAAGTGTGGGGCTAGGAGGACAACAGCAGCCATTCTTGACATAGAGATAGATTTTGTTTATAAATACACCAACATGAAAGACTGTCAGTATTTACAGCATTAAAAGGGATGGTTGATTACGAAGCCCTGCACCTCCCAATGCACAACCTGACAATCCCAACTAGTGTATTTGCGAAAAGTTGCCATTTTTAAATTGAATAATGAGAGATCGTAGGCTTGAGCCAAAAAAGACAGGGCTTGAATTTTTCATCTGTCTAACCTGACACTTTCCAGAAGAATCTATGAGGCTAAACTCATGCCAAAAGCTGCCCAAATACTCATTCGTATGAGGCTGAATGATTAGAAGTATTCGCAAATTTAAATATCGAGGCACTACCGTGTCGTCTTGACTAGCAAATTCACTCAAACTGGAACAAAGCTTGAGCAAAAGGGGCGGTAACCACTTTACCCGAATGTAATAAGAGAGCTGAATCTTTCAATATGACGAGATAGTGTTATTCCAAGAAGGACAAATAATTAGAACCCATGAGTTTAAAGTTCCAAAAACAGTTGGCTCGAGTTTTCATAATACCAATTATTTATAAAAGTTGCGAATAAACTTAAGCTAGTAATTAATTCATCAAATGGCTTGTTAGAATCGTAACAACGAATAAATGAGGGAGCCGGCAGAGGGGATGATGACGTGTAAGTCACCAAGTCATGCGAAACAGTCCGAATAAGTCAATGAATCAAACGGAAAGACGAGGGTCTCTATTCAAGGATTTTCTACTAAATGTCCATGGGGGGAGTGCGGAGAGAAGGCGAGTAAAGGCGCGCACGAACACGCGCAAGGGTGCGTACGTGCATGTATGAAGGGCGTTTCTTTCTCCTTCGCTCGCTTTTCTCGCATCCTCCCTTGCTCTCCCCCGATCGATAGCCCCGACGCTGCAGCGCTTGCCGCATCATCAGTACCGACAGAACAGTTTATAATTGGGCCTGGCCGCGGGCTACGAAAATCGGTGGAAGGCAATTTTGGAAACGTATCATAGCCAAATTTCGCCACGCATCAAAGTAGTACTGTGATTTTGCACCTCTACACCCAGAGGTTTATGTGAAATTTGAGATCTCGAATTGAGAAGTCGATTTCAAAGTTTTATTTAATAGAGTTAAACACATCTTATGAATAAGGAGTCATTCGTGCAGAAAAAGTTAGCACTATTTAGTGATCAGAATGAAGGCATCCTTGAATGCGTTTAAGGTTAAGGTCAAGCCTAGTAAGGTAAGGATGAATTTCATCCACTTAGCAAAGATCACAGAAACACAAGTCAAAAATTGTGCTTGTACATTCCTTACAAATGTAAATCGAATAATGATATTGATACTAAGTAGCTGACATTTGAATACTAAAATAGGTCATCCCAATCATTTAGGTTCTAGGTCGATTTATAAACACAGTGTAGTATTCTCGAGCCTTAAATGCATTATTATTATTATTACATAAGGTAACCTTTTATTAACAAAAGCGTGTATTTCCAAATAATGAATCAGGATTTCTGTTTCGTTTAAAGTGAAGAAACAAATTGGAGAAAAGAATTCATAATGGAGATTCAGGAGCACAAATTGTATATGAAACTGAAATCAAACTAGGGAGCACAAAAAAGGCAGAAGATAGAATGCTAAGTGTTTCTTAAATTACTGAAATAAAAAAGTAGGAAAAGTTAGCTCCTAT
Organism: Taenia hydatigena; assembly: GCA_036345935.2. Taxonomy (NCBI): domain Eukaryota; kingdom Metazoa; phylum Platyhelminthes; class Cestoda; order Cyclophyllidea; family Taeniidae; genus Taenia; species Taenia hydatigena. Next base: position 14,685,942 of record JADWOT020000004.1, read on the forward strand.
TTCAACTTCTTTCAACGTATTATCAGTCTAAGTAGTCCCTCTTGTTCTTTCCTTAATAACAGCTAAGTCTAGGTTAAATTTCGAGTACAAAGCAGTTTGTTGTCAACGCAGCATTTCATACCAGCTCTAGGCATGACAATTTGGTGCTGGAGCAATTATCTCAACACAATATCATGCAATTGACAGGAATCAACAGTTCGGAAGAAACCTCATTTTATTGCTTTAAATAGGAAGGATTTTCATCTCAGTTTTACTTGAAATGTCGCACACGTTCGCGTTATATCCAGTCTATAATATAACGCCCCCATGAGTTTACCTAAATCAATTTAAAAGAAGGTTGTATCCCTTGAAAGTAGTAGGCTTTTTTACAAAGCATCTCATACGGACCATAATTTTGAAGATTCTGATATGGACTGGGAAAAATTAAATTAAATTTGTCGTAGCATACCTTAACAACAAATAAGAGGATACTATTAACCATAACCCTTATTTTATAGAACGAATTTTAAGATCACTATATTAAATTAAAACAAAGTCCTAAAATAATAGGAACGTTTAACAATATCTATCTATGGAGAGTGATTTTGAGATAACACCGAGAGGAAACACGTAGTCACGCGAAACTTCCGGAAGCTCACAATATGGTTGCAAATTACGCTGACCAAAGGTGAATTTCTCTGCATAAAAAAGTCATAAGGTGTCTGCTTCACTATCGCCACAAGATTCACAACATCCTTTTGATTTTATGATGTAACAATGGTAGGAGGGGCAAGACAACCAAATCGCGCATAAAAGTGGCTGTCAGGTATGACGTTAGCGGGAAGCAAATTTAGAAGGATATTAAATAAATCGTAAATTAAACTGGATGCGCGCCAAGGGACGCTTTTATATTGTCCAAGTGCTATGAATTCAAAAGAAACCGACATTGAGAATAAAGCGAATGAAATTACGGTAAAATTCTTGGGAATTAAGAAGGAATAAACGCCTGTAGATCTATCTCAATGACCCCTTACTGATACTTATTGCTCGAATATTCGCTTCCAGATTACTGAAGTTAGTCACAGAAAGGACAAAACTAGTCCATAAATGCTACAGGACCGAGGGGATTGACACTCACCCTCAGGTTCAGAACTGTCGTGGATTGGGGTGGAACGACCAGAATGGGAGGAGGCAAGGTGAGCTGGGGAGGCTGTATGAGGAGGTGGCGGGCGTGCAGGTGAGGGGCTACGTGGCCTTGAGGGCGAGGCGCTGCGGTTGGAGCTACCCGGTTCGTTCCTTCAAGATCAAATAACCAATCATTAGCACCACTGAGCTCCGGGTTCATATCAGCGGCATCAATGATAGCCGGCTGGTAATTCAAAAAAAGCATCTTGACTTTTAATTTCCAGTGATTTTTTTACTGACCTTAGACATTTTCAAAAGATCAAAGATTTGACCTATCATCATCATAATTTGCCTTTCGACTAGAGTGTATTGTAAGAACTTCTAATAACAACAATGCGACCCAGCATGACAAGATTTTTAGCCCAAATGGATGAAGAATATAAGCATGAAATTGGAAGATCAATTGACAGGAGTTTCCTATTGCATCCATATAACAAAAGTTAGTTGAATAAATTTGTCGACCCAGAAAAAACCGCAACTTTAAAAGGATTAAACACGAGTGTACTCAATTGACATCAAGATTAGGCCATAAATTCAGACTTCTTCCTAAGGTAGAAAATAACTTCTGTCTCTCATAGAACCTATCCCAAGAACGTATTATACCGGATAGCAATTAATGGCTGCCTTTCATTGAAAATCATAAGCCTCTACAATACAATGATGATAAAGTGGAAGCAAGATTCCTAAAACATTACCATTTAAGCTGGAATTAAACCACTAGATTTAGTAATCAAACTGTAAAAAACGCTGCTTCTAAAAAGGAAAAAAAAAAACACCTACCAAGATTTCCGCGTTTGGCGCGGGGTGAGAGTCACCGAATGTTTTACTGCCTGGTTGGTGCGATCTGCCGAGTGGACAAAATGACTGGTTGCCGCAGCAATAACGGCCTGTTGCTGTTCAGGTGGCAGTCCTAGGAATAGTAGCAAGACTAGTAGTATTCAGCAATAAAATGGATTATTCAATCTCAAAGCTTGGACTCTTCAAGTACACTAAATCTGCGTCTAAAAATGCCCCACTAACCAGCTTTGACAAAACGATTCAAGACAACTAAACAATATTAAAATATTAGGAAGGAACGATTAAATTACAGGCGATTGCAGCTGAAGTAGAGGTTGAGAGCTCCGACGAAAAGGTAGAAACACAATCTATATGAATTCACGCCCATGTACATAAAGAGAAACACTAATGACCTACATTAGGACCTGTTAATTCAACTTCAGCAAATGAATCTTCTTGGACTCAAGATGTTTCAAATGATATTCAAGCAGAAAAATGGTTAGCTCAATAGACCCTGAAACACTCCTATTAAAACTGATGGTGTCACTGAGTTAAATGCAGCTGTGGGCCCACTTACCCACCCCTTCACCCCCGTCTTCGTCCTCCTCCCTCTCCTCCGCCTTCACACCCTCCTCCTTTTCCTGCTCCTCTCCTTGTCCCTCTTCCAACACCGTTTGCTCTTCGTCCTCCACGGGCTCAGTGCGCTCGCCATCAGGACCGGTGACAACGACCTCCGCAGGCGGCATCTTAACGGCTACCTGGGCGTCCGTCTCGTCAGCCACTACCGTATCGACGAGGCCGGCAATTAGGAGACTATTGGCCGTTGATTCTGGCGCTTCCGGCTTCGGTACGCTTGGTGAGGAGGTCGGACGGGCAGGTGACTTCGGTCGAGCTGGCGAAGCATTGGCCTTCACATTCGATGCCGGCGGCGGTGGCTTTGCCACGGGTTCCGTTGGCTTCGCAGCTGTTGCCGTCACCTCCTCCTGCGCATTGTCATTAGCGTCTTCCTCACTGCAATAATATAAAAAAGGAAGGCTAGAGCCGGCTCTCAACGAACCTCCCAGTTTGAATTCAATACTAAGAAACCAAAAGGTCCACAACGCGCTCGTTTAAAATGAAACGGACCACCCTTAATACATACGCAATACTTTCAGAGTTTCACGGAAACCAAAATTAGCGGTGGTCATTGTGGCAGGCATGTCGGATAGCCATCATATTGGCGAAAAATAAGTCTATTCAGTCTTGAGCATGCCCAACACATACAAGATGTGCTTTCGAAAGCCAACGGCAACAATGAACTGATTTTTAGTAATGCGCACATTCACCTATTGAGAGAGAAAGCGCACAGAACCCGAATTCCAGCGAATCTCGGAAACCCACATTCCAGTCCCAGCTATGTTTCCATGCTCATTTACAAACCGAGAATGAGGAAGGAAGTGGGTCGTTTAAAATAAATTTTGAGGAGGAGTTGACTCGGCCGACAATCTCTTTTTGAGTGCTCAAACGGATAAGATGTGCCGAGACTCCGCACCAACGGGCATCGCCCTTTTCATAAGAAGTACATCCAAAACTTCTGATTTTATAGCGTGCAAATGCATAAGAAATTATTTAAGTTTCATCTTGGGGCCATCATGCTGCCGTAATTGCACAAAAGTGAAATTTTTGAAACTAGCTTTGTATCGCTGCAGAATAAAATTTTCGAACGTGTTTAAAACAACAGCCAGTTAAATCCTGAACAAGGAAACTTTCCATTGCTTTGCCCACTGGTTCTCAAAAGCAAGGAAGCTATGGCACCCGAATTTCGACAAATTCAAAACCCCCATTTTTCTTTTTAAGCTGACAGACTTTTGGATGACAAAAGAGTAAGAGTTGAACAACAACCCTGAGGTAGGGTAGCCTAGATCTCATGAAGTGTCCAAGATTGTACGTTACTAAGGCTGGAATTGAGGTACTGATTTGGGTCTCGGTTGCTTTTGTGATTTAGAAGGATCCTTCCCTTCTCCTAAATTCCTCTTTTTGATAAAGAAAAATCCCACATCCCACTGACGCTTGCTTCAAACGCTAGTTTCACCCTGCCATCAGTGCGTCCCAGTGGGAAAATAAACGATGCTTGAGCTTGGAGTAGAAAACGCTTGCAACAAACAGAATTTTAAAGGATAATGTGCCTGCCAGTTTCTATCATTGGATATTCGAAGCAAACAGAACCTGAACTGTGAGAAATCGAAGAAAACCACCCTTCTCTCCTCCAATAGCGCCTACGTGTTTCTGCTAACAGGTGGGGGATGGGATTAGAAGTACGCCCTCTGAAAAGTTAAAAAACTAAGGCTCGTAACAAGTAAATCACGTAAAATTAAATCACTTGCAAAAGTCAAGCAAACTTTACCCTTCCAGCTACCACAAGCATACAGTCTTCTATTTTAAGTCCGCTACCGAACATCCCAGCAATTTAAAATTTCTGCTGCATCAGCATTTCTATTTCGCAGTTGTCATAGAAAGGCAAACGCAACACGAATATCTTGACCTAGAAAATTTCGTATATTTTGCATTTATCATGAGAACGACACGGAAGATGAAAACGAACATAAAAAGTATGGACAATGGATAACTTTTCACATTTCGACGGGGAAAATTGAATTTAATGCAGTATTATTCCAAATTCAAAAAAAACTTCAATGCACATTCGATGATCAAGAGGGAGATAACGTGATAATAACCCCTCGCTCAAGATGTGGCCAAATTATTTTAATGACCGTCCAGCATCTTACAAAACGGTGTCATATGAGAGAGAATTCAATTAAGGGCATAAAAATGATAAAACTGTAGCGAGAGGCAGAAGATCTATAGGTTGTGGCATACAAGAGTGTAAGGCTAATCTGGCAAAACGGTCTTACCCAGCCTTCTTCTTCCTTTTAAGGAGAGCAAGATGCTGTTCCATTGCTTCAAGTACTTGGGGAGGCACCTTCAATGGATAGATAGTGCAAGTTGGATGAAACTCAAGCATCGAAGTGAAAAAGGATGTGTGCAGGAAACTTTCTTACAGGATGTAATCCCATCGATTCCTTGTCCCCAATTCCAAGACTCTGCGAGAACGTAACAGCAAAATACTCGACAATGCTATTTAAAATGTTTTTACCTTAAAAAAAACTTGTGTACCCACCTCTGCTACTGTCAAGAATTCATCAACTTTAGCCATTACATTGGGAAAGTCCCGATAAAGTTCGAGAGCTGTCTTGCAGTGGGAAGGTTTCATTGAAAAGTATTTCTCTGTGGTGAAAGTAAAATAGTTTATCTTAAAGTGAAACAATCCGAATGATCTATAAATGGAAACTCACCGACGAGATTCATCATGCCTTCGTTATAGGAAGCAAATAACCGTATGAGGTCCTTGTAAAGCAGGATGAATGCAGCATTAATAATCAGATTATTGAGATCCTTCTCGGTAGCCTAAGACGCGTAGAGATATTAGGTTTTCAAGTTGATAACACATCATTAACGATGCCACCACCATACCTCGAACTCGAAGAGAACGTAAAGTTGACCCCGCAGAACAGGAAGGGCTTTCAACAACTACAATTAGTACGATTTGTCAAGGGTAAAAAATTGAAAGGGCAAAATATCAAACACTTGTACAACAATCAATGCCAAACGACACAAAATGTAGTACATGGCGCTAGTGCACGTTTTACGAATACTTCACCTTATCAGCTGGCATAGTACGCATAACACCATCGTCTTTACTAAAATTAAGTTACTCTGATTTATCAATTCGTACTGATAAATATACGCAAGCATTCCACAACTAAAAAAGGAAAGAAAAATGGACGAAGCATGACAAGACACCAATGATTTGATAGAAACAAAAACTAATATATGTTATCATGATACATCAGAGGTACCAGTAAGTGGCAAGTGAAAACTTTGATGAGAGTGTGAACGAGTAGATTCGACAAAAAATTAAAAATAAATGCGTACTTGGTCTAAAATTGTTCTCAAGTTAAAGCACAAACAACTTACCCACGCTTAACTTTACAGAAATCGAATGCCATCATCTGATATGACTTATTTTTTTCCGCCAAATATTTTGAATACTTACGGATGAAAAGCGACATTTCATAAGCTATTACAAATAAAACTACCAAGATATCTTACATTGGGAGCTTGATTTATCGTTAAAATGAGGGAGATTGAAACGACAATTGTTCGAAGCCATATATTGTGAGATTTTCTACAAAATAATCTTATTGGAGGCATACTTCATTCCCATAATTAAGTAAGTGATGCGTGGTTACGAGTGCTTTGAACACAACAACCCAGGATTTTTCATGGGTTCTTTCAGATAAAAAATTGACAAGAAGGGGTATAGAAACATTTGGCTCATTGCTCAGTCGCGTCAAATCTACAAAATGAAAACAGAAATTGTCTCCTTTTACTTTCCAAGTGCTTTCTTTTAGGGGCAATCAGTTCCTCCGTTGAGGCCTTTGCAACGACTTTCCCCAATGCAGACCCAGCTAAACTATATTTCGCTTGTGTAACTCTGTCCATAAAACTCTGACCAGTTCCACTTCCCGCAAGCTGTTTGGCCATTTTCCCTGCCATTTTCGCCGTCATCTCTGCTCGAGAGGCCAAAATTGACTTCCGACTTGGATTACCCACAGGAGCAAGTTCAAGGCCATTGGAAAAATTGGGTTGATAAAAACCCATGAAGTTTTGTAAATGTAACTTTTTAGTATGCAAAATGCAAAACGCATGTATAAGGGTTTTTAATACAAAATGCACTCGAATGATATTCAATAGGCTGTATTTACGGGCTGATGGTAACATATATATATAATTTCTAAGGGATATCTAAGCAATTATTAGTACAAGCGCTTAAAAGGCAGCACCTAAAAGCCATAATCATGTTACTTTTAAAGAGAACAGACTTCCAGACATAAGGCAAACAGACAGCGGTTTCTTAAAAACCACATAAAGTAACCGTCTATGTTAAAGATTCCGCTCTTGTATTTCTTTCCAGTCTATTACCTCCTGCTTCGTACGTTAGTGTTTGTTTCAATTTCCCTTTCGCTCATGCGGACTGCACGATTCGCTGGATTTTGTACCCCGTTAGTTCGTTGTGACATCTGGAACGCGATGGTTACGGGAGATCTAGTGGCGCTGAATGATCTATCGTGTAGAGATCCTTCTCTGAAGGGTAAGGTGGTCTTTGTGACTAGTTCAAGCTACAAGCGACTACGAGAAAGCCCTATCTTATCAGTATCTTGAATGGAAGCGAAATTTCACTGAGTTTAGCGAAAATAAAGCGAATCAGAAAAGTCAACTTACGGTGCGTACCTAGTTTTGTTTAGAATTTTTTAGGCGCTTTCGAAGGATTTAATGTCGCGCATGTTTATTACTGGCAATTCGCTGAAAGCCATTGATATAATCGTCGCTCAATGTATCGAAGATCATTTGGTAGGAATGAATGGATTTTTAACTACCCAGTTAAGCTGAATATGTCTTTCGAGGAGAAAGAGAGGCTTTCTGGTGCCCTGCGTTGGTATACGCTCGTGCAAAAACTGTGTCCATCTCTGGCGTTTGTGCCGTTCCAACGGACAAAAATCTACTGAACCTTTTTGTCATCCGCGTTCCTGCTCGTTGCTGCTTTGCGTCTTTGATGTGGATGATGTAGGGGTCGATGTGTAAACACTAGGTGATTTTAATAAATCGATTGTTCCAAGCTGTTCTCTCCAACTTCCTACCGCGGGTCTCCAACTTAGATCTAGGCTTGGTTCTTCTGTTTCCTCTACAGAATTCCATGGATTTTGACGGAGCCATAGTTCTCGCTCCTATGGTTCGTGTTTCCACGCATCCAATGCGTTTGCTTGCTCTCCGCTACGGCGCCACTTACGTCTATACCGAAGTATGTTTGTTTTTGAAAATGAGGCATTTTGTCTTGTCACCTAATTAAATACCTAAATTTTGTGGTGGTTCACTTTGGTTACACTTGTTCTTACCTTGCAGGAAATAATCGACTACAAACTTCTAAGAACAACTCGCTTCGAAAACAGTGAGTCCAAAATACCTCGATCGTACTTACTTGTCCTCTACACATGGGCAAGCATATCACTATAATTCTGTTGCATTTAGAAAAACTGGGAACCACTGATTATGTTTGCGATGACGGTTTGGTTGTGTTTCGTACGTCACACGAGGAGAAGGGCAAAGTAATACTCCAGCTCGTAAGTGCGATCCTCGGGTCGACACCACTATTCTGATGAGGCAGAGGCTGAATACACTTCTTGTTGCTTTACTTAGGGTACAGCGGATGCTACACGAGCTCTGATGGCTGCACATAAAGTGTGAGTTCGTGTGCGATTTTGGTCGGATCTAGAATTTTCATTTTACCTTTTTAATTCTCAACTTTTATTTTTAGTCAAGATGATGTCGCTGCAATCGATGTAAATATGGGCTGTCCCAAGCAATATTCCATCAAAGTGAGTTGCTCCTTTATGCGAACATTGATTAGACATTCACTTTGACAAATTAATGTCGACACTTCGGGGTATCTGATAACTGGACGGATAATCTCCTTTTCATTTGGTCTCGCTTCAGTTTTTTATGAAAGTATTTTACTTCTGACGTAGCTTCCATTGAAATAGTTGAGTGCTTAGTAGAAAGGTAAATGCGATCTTTCGTTGAAGAATTTGTGTGACATCTGGGTCTGTTTCTTAGTCCCAAATTTTCCGCCCCTTCAAATATTTAACCCTATTCCTCCAAAGTACCTGAGCTTCTTTTCCCTTCAGGGTGGTATGGGCGCTGCTCTTTTGCGGTCTCCGGAGAGGATAAAAGCCGTTCGTTGATTTGTCCTCCTTTTTGATATCCTCACATGTTTAGATAATGGTAATAACGATTGTATTGGACAATCGCAGTGATAGATGTATATGTGCTTTCGCCGGACAGAACTGACGCGAATCTATGAGGCCGTTTAGCACCATTTTGTCGATACTTATATCTCGAATTAGAATCCAACAGATGTTTAGCTATTTGGGCTAAGTGCTTGATTGAATGAGGTACAATTGTTGTTTGGTGCTCGACCGTATATTGTCCTCCTTAGATTCTGACCAAACTCGTTCACTCCCTTCGTGTTCCCGTAACTTGCAAGATAAGGATCCTTAATACGGTACGTTGATAACACTTATATCTACCCAGCTTTAACCTCTCATTGAAATGTTTCACTTCATGGGCTGTATCTGTTAATGGCCTGAGTGCTTGAAATTCCCCTGCTGCTTACCTCCGCAAGGTTGCTTCATTTCGATAGTGTGTGTATTTGCGCGCTTGAATACTTCTCCTGTGAATTCAAGCCGATTCTTCTCTGTAATGCGGCATATTTAATTTGATTTTGATCATTTAAGGAAGTCAAATGTATACGCTGACACCCCGACTGATTTAAAATACAGCCTTACCTATTTATCTTCTTTTTGAGTTTTCGTAACGGCATTTAATTGACCCTGAGCTGTCGTAATGGGTAGCGTTTTGATAGACACGAATGATTTTAATTATTTGCTGAAAATGCAAGCTTTTTGATTTCAAGCTCTGAATGCATATGAAAGAAATCTTTGAAGCAGCTTCACTACTTCTTTCCTGCTGTTGTCAAGCTTATGCTCTGCTTTTACGAATATCGTTTTTGTCACTTAGATTGTTTTCGGCACCTAAAATTGGAGATGTATTTGTGCTTCATTGTAATAAACTCCAAAGAAGTTCTGATTGGCATTTTTCCCTCTGTATTTCTATCCACTTTGGATGTGTCGAATCGTGCCTTCATTTTCTCGCGGTTGCAGACGGAGGAAACGCTGTCACTGGTGCGTCTGATTGAATCGACAGGCGTAGCCGCGATTGCAGTTCATGGACGGACGCGCGAAGAGCGTCCACACGACTCCAACCACGACGACATCATTCGCGCCATCGCCCAGACTGTAAAAACTCCGATCCTCGCAAAGTGAGCACCCTCTGTTATTTTCATATTTTCTCTAAGCAATGCGATGCTTAGTTTTTTGGTCAAAAAAGGGTATTGAACTCCAAATGTTCGTGAATGGGGTCTTACCTTTTTAATAACTGCTTTGAAAAGAAATCATTTGTATCTTCTTGCTTAAATTCTTTAACCAATATGCTACTCAATTATCTATTAACAAATTCTCGCCTCTGTTTAAAGTAATCAGGGTATATTGCATTCTTCCCTCTTTGTCACTGTGATACCAACACTGGGACTTCTTTTGCGAGATCGACTGATTCACTGACTTTGTCAATATTTCAGCTTTTAGCCATGCAGTCTTTGTATAACTTGCCAGAGCAGTGTAGAGTTTGCGGGAATGATTCGCCAAAAGGAAACAAAATTGGTCACGATTATGGCGTCAGTGGGAAAAAAATCCTTATGCACATCAATTGACTCATTTACGTTTCAAGTCCCGCAGGGAGACTCTCCGTTCGAGAATAGCGCAATGGCTCTTTGGGATTTTACTGGGTGAGCTGGGTGCGGCGAAAGTTGGAATATAGATTAATTTTAATGGAAATTCGTATGTTTAACGCATCCCCCAATGTACAAATTGGATGTTGAGCAGGACGTCGGTTGTTTTACGAGCACCCCAAGTTTCCTCATGTTCTAAAACAAAGGAAGGGCACGTTTTCCCTGAAAAGTGCTACGAAGTAGTTTCCAAGTTTGTCATTGGGCTCCAGAATGTGGGGTTCCGCTGCTTCTAGTATTTTCAGGGTGTGGAGTTTAAAATTCTTTTTTCGACTGAAAATTAACTCAGCAGAGACCATAAAACAGAAAAAGACAAACTCTAGGACCTCGAATAGAATGCTCAAAGCTGTTCAGAGCTGTTGTGGTGGGCGCGGGATGTACACTTGACTTGGTTTGTTTGAGATCTAGCAACCTCCGTCTACCTGGAAGTGGAACTATCGTGTTGTGTCGGGGCTTGCATCTCGTTTTAAATGTTACCGTTCTACCTCTCTTACAGCGGCGGCTCCAAGGATACAATCCGTCTGCACGAAGACATTGAATTCTTCCGTCAAGCGACAGGTGCAGCGGGCGTGATGATTGCCCGTGCGGCCATGTGGAACCCGGCCATTTTCGCACCACCGCGATTCGACACCCTGCCACCCTCTGATATGCAACTCGTTTGTGAGTATCTCGAGTTAGTGAGTGTCTACCAGTTTTGGTCCCCGTGACCAATCGTCTAATTAACTAGAAATTTGGCTAACCTCATTGCTTCTACTCCAGTTCTTTGGTTCCGCACTCCATGTAATTTGGTTTCAGAATCATAACGACGGCTACCTCTACAGTGTGTTCATCAGCCTCACAATGTGTGCGTACTTTTAGGTGATGCTAGTTTGCTTCTATGAAAATAAATGTATACCCTCATCATCGCTAGTGGCAGCAATGTGCCAGCGCGAAGAGTGAATAACTATAAAATAGTGGAGGCTAATAAATCCACAATGCGGTACCCACCGAGTGCGAAATGCTGACCGCTGCCATCATTATGCTTAACATTTGTTGCCGTTTTCCTTTTTTACGCTAAAATTTTCTTAACAGGGTGTACTCTTTTCGAGATCGTTATATTACCTTGCCACATTTCCATCTCCACATTTGAGTGCCTCTGCTACGCCACGATATAATGTATATCTCCCTTGGAATTATTATTTTTTCTTACCAACTAGGCAGTGAAATATGACCACAACATCAGCGGAACAAAGCACTGCATTCAGCGCATGTTCAGTGAGAAGACTAGCTCGACAGAGTACGTGAAGACAGGGTCTGCTGAAACAATGGCTGAGCTGTGGTATGTGCTGGTGGAAAGGAGTACTACTACATGGTGACGTAGAAGACAGCTCTGGAGCGTAATGCTAGATCCCTTACTCTAGACCCCGTCTGAAATTTGACACGTGGCCGTGGGGCTAACTTTGACGGTGCGTTTAAGTGTGTGAGCCCATAAGTAGCGTTCTCAAAAAAGCAAAGTAGGGTTGGGCTATTAGCTTGGATGGCGCGAGTGGACTTCGATGCTGCCATGTGGCATTTGAATCGGGAGTGACCGACGACATGGGAAATTTGTCAAAAAGTGGCATACTGGTTGACAAGTGAAGTTATTGTCAAAGTAAAGGGAGCCATTTGATGCTTACGTATTCTTGGTTGAAATTACAAAGTGAATTCCTTTTGCGGTAACTTGAGATACTAGTGAACTTTGTGTATATTTCTATAATTATTAATTATTGTCATTAAGCTTAGCCATAGTCGGTCTTTGCACTTACAGACACTCGTTGAAATGAGCCGTAATTTCTACAGCAGCGTTTGAGGCTCACTTCATACATACTGGTCTTCTATGTTCATAAATTTTGGTCGAAATTAGTCACAAGATACTGGTCGGTTTCAATGATCTTCGGATTAGCTTGGTTTTGCTGTGACTGGTAGCGGCGACACCAATCCTTCACGACTAAGTAGAGGTGCGCCCATTGTATGAAGTCAGTGTTGCTAACGCCTCCAAACACCTTGAAGTGCTATTCATTTGGGTGTGGATGGTGTAGATTTCCTCCGTCTCCAAGTTTTCTCAATTTTTTGATAAGCAGTTGAATTGTTTGATCCACACACAATTCATTCGTAGATGCTAGGATAGAAGCACCGATGGTACTTTCGAAGTTGTTTGCAAATCTATCTGCAACATTTTTGACGTGGTTGTACGCCATGACATCTGATAAAACCAATGGGACTACTTATCGATTAGTGTTGGGAATGTCCACGCAACTACTGCACTTCTTACTTACGTCACCAGAGGGCTAGAGCAATTTTGATGCTGACCTTTCTCATTCACTTTTAGCGAGGTCTGGGGTCTGCCACAAGAGATTATCGAAAGCGCCAAACTCTGTTCAGATGATCGTGTCCGCGTTCTGGACGAGATCTCAACGAATGGGACCTCCTTGCAGGCGAAGAAACTGCGTTTGGAAGAGGAGGAAGAAGGGGAGGCGAAGGAAGGAAACGATGTGATAATCCTGCCCCTTGGTTTTGTCCGGCATGAGTGGCCGGAAGTAGGTGACTTACCCAAGCAAATCCTCATGCGGCATTGCAAACGCAAGCGAATCGCCTTTCCCACATATTCTACGGTAAGTTGATGTTGCTACTGGAATTTTAGCAGTAGGGTTATCTAACAACCTGATGACAGTATCTCTCAGTGTTTCTTTAACCTTTCACGGCGTTTTTAAAAAATTATTTGCATGCAGTAACAGTATTGTATTCTAACGAAAAACGGTCAAAATCGTCCTAAGGACAGAGATGTCATTGTTTAAGAAGTGGTATGTTTTCATTGGGCTGCATAATACTTAGAAAATTCCTAACCTTTATTCGCCGTGTCAGTCGTACCTGCTCAACTGGCCATTCTTGCAGTTCGGAAACGTCACCAAATCCACTTGTTAGTTCATTTTTATTATTGGTATTCTTTTTCAAGATAATTCCAAATGTGGCTAGTGTCTTCAATTACACATTAGAATAATTGCCTGCGCAATCCATTGTTTATTTCCAGGTTGAAAATAAGGCGTCGAGAACCTTCTCAAGCATCGTCACAGTGAATGGAGCAAGTTACGCACACAAAATCGCGTAAGTGCCTCAGCATTAGAATGGCTTCTGTACAGCACGTCTTCAAAATGTATAGTGGCATCAATGCTGCACTGGTTCAATTTATCCTCATTTCTATGGAAATTTAGTACTGATCATGTGAAGATAAGGAACTGCATTTGTTGTTGTTATGTGCTAGGCGCCATTTCGCTTTTCAGTTCCACTACAAAACGATTCGCGGAACAAGCGGCCGCGTTGGCTTGTATAACACAGTTGGGCATTTGGCATCCAAGACGGACAAACGAGGAGAAGCAGTCCTAATGCTCTTCAACACGCCTATTCTTTCATGATGATTATTTCAAAATGAGTTTTGTAAAAGTGTATGTAATAAAACTATCTGCGATGTTTGTACCGAGATTATATACTAGTATATTTTATTTCTGGGGTCATTTTTAAATGCGCGTATGGAGGCATGCGACGGTGTAGGCAATTGGTCTGCCAACACACTGAAATTCATATAGGCGACGTGAGGATGCAATGATATCGTCGTGATAGTCGAATCGCCGAAGGTCGGAAGTAACATAGATCCGATCTCGTTCCTTTCACCGTGAGCAAATTCGATTCGGGAATAAAATCTGGCACTCAAATCGTCCGAAATATGATTGGATGTGTTTGAGCACCAGCCACCTGGACCAAAAAATTTGGTTGGAATAACTAACAAAGACAATCGCAGTCCTGGTTTATGCTAGAGTATGATGCCTCATTGTTATGCGTTGAGTCCAACACTAAACTCATTTTGCGCGTTTCAAAATTTAATTCCTACGCTTCTATCAATGAATCAAGTCTCCGAAATATCTCCGTCACAAAGTTGGCGGGGCATTTTATTAGTTCGCCCGCACTGTTGTCAATTATGGGCAAGGATGTACGACATTGAGAAACGTAATATCCTCCCTGCCAACAGCGTAAAGCACATTGTCAAACCAAATCCATATCTGGCACACCTCTTTGCCTTATGCACACGGATACCGATGTCCCTCCGTCTGCCTTCACCGGGTTCACCTGCATGTTGACCACCATCACCCATGGGACTCTACGGTCTTAACCAAATAGAAGGAATCAGCTCCAATCTGATCATACAACTAGCCGAATTTCGAATCTCTTATAAGAGCACCTTCAATAATCACCGCTGATCCTTAACGGCATTTTACTTCCAACCAATTCCAGCGGTCACAGTGTTTCGTACGGTCTCACCCAAATAGATGTTAATTTGGTATGCCTGGAAGCCAAGTTATAGGTAAGCATCGGAGATAGTATCCAAAACAATGAGTAGAATTGATAACAACATTGTTCTTTGGCATACTTATGTTTATTATTATATGATTTAGCTAGTATTTTTGCAGTATTCATGTGATTCGGTACGATATCATGATTGCAATTAAAATTGTGGTTTTCGTCACTTTAAAACAACCACATGAACAAAATCGCACTTGAGTCCACTAGGCGAGGACTGTAGCGATTTTATGGAGAACCACTTTCTTATCCCTGCATACATGTACAGGAAACAATTACGGCCGCACAAGTGAAATTTTGCACAATTATTTGATGAAGAAATAAGAAGGGTGAGGAAAAATGTATGGCAGTGACAACGAGGAAGCATAAATAAACAGAAAGTTTAAGGCACTTTTGTGATAGGCATGCTGGCCAATGGGATTATACATGGGGGAACTTTCCAAGACTATGCTATTACCGTCGCCGACAATAACTCATACCATCAGTTTATCAATTAGAAAGTGGGTTTTTCACATGTGACGTTGTAAAATGAGCTCTAGGTGACCTCATTTAATGAACTATTCGTCTCGAACCTGAATTAAGCATTAATCAATTCAATCAAAAGACTGATGCACAACACCAAAATCTCAACCTCACAACTCTCTACAGCTCCCAGCACAACACTCCCAACAAAATAGGCATGACTGACTGTTAATTTTCGAAGCACCGTTTAGAGTTGACGCCAGTTGAGATATTATTGAATAAGTAGCGCAGAAAACTTGATGCATTGATTGCTAAAACCACTTAAATCAGCATCAAATAAGATGAGGGAATGGATAGAAAGGCAACATAAAAGCAGAGTTGATGAATGAGAGTTGCATGTAAACGGGCAATGTACATGCATGATCGTCCTTGAATGCGTCTGATTGCAAAAATTGTTGAAGGAGTTGCAAAAAAGTTAAACACACGCTCACGCATTCTCGCATTGTGCATGAATGCCAATGAAGACTTCGGGCAATCCAATCTCAATACGGTGAACTACTAACGAATTGCATGCGAATTGTTAAAATTAGCGTTTACGAGCAGCGGGTGGGGCAGATGTGCCAACTAATGCCAATGAACTCAGGAATGGGACCCATTTTACTTTCCTTAATTCGGGCTAATGTGTCGTAATGTAAGTAGAGTGACATGCAGGCATGCCTGATTACATCCCTCACACTAAGCTTACCCCACATCCATCATGCCTCATGTTACGTGCCTACATATCAATGCAAGTACTCTCGTAGTATAGTGTAATAAGAAGAAGAGGAAGAGGGATGCCGATCATTTTAAGTGAGGCGTATGATGGTCTGCGATATACGCGAATGCTTTGCCTACCATGCACAACAAGTTACCATCATCAACTCCCCCTATGGTCATACAAGGATATCCAGCATTTGGACAATAGAGGGCCGACAATGTTAAGAGTGTATAGAACCGACTTAGCACCAATGAAATCAGGAAATCACAACCTTTCTGCAAAGTGTCATTCTGAAGTAGATCGTGTGGTTGTGATCTCGCCTATCGTAAAGAATTTTCCATGAGTGAACCCAATCAGATGCCTTATACTATGTGCTCACACTCATATAAGAAGGCGTACAAGCGCTCCGATTTCACCATACTGGAATGATTTCAAGAATGCTTAGAACTAACTCTCCTCTGCTGTCGCTCACCTCAGTTGCTGCGATTCTGGTATTAATAATACACCTTTACAATGTCGGAGTGTATGATGATTTGCGAATATTACGTTGGTTTGCAATCTTTGGCCTTCCACTCGAACCTCCCAAGTTATTTCCTTATCATCATGTAATCGATCAAATGGAATGGATAACTGAATTCGCCACTAACAAAGTATGTTTCATTGTGCTTTATCGCTTTCTTTTCTTCAATGCCTGCATCCCAAGGGAAAGGCACAAAGGGTATTTTACTACTGACGTTACAGCTGGAGCTGCATTCTAAGTGCCTTAGATCAGACACAACGTAATAAACGTGTTCATTTACCCAGTTATTCCGCTTACTAAGGCGGTCATGCTTGATGGTCCTCTGACAGCGGGCATGGGTGACATCTCTTCGACAAATTTTTGCCAATATTATTATTGGGATTCGCAAAATATTAAAGCTAGTTTTTGTCCAATCGAGGTGATGAAAGAAAGCACAACATGACAAGCTATTTTTTTCAAACAAAATTATTAGCCTGCGGTCAATTAAAAAAAAGGCACATATTCATGCCCATTCATGATCCAGAATTAATTGCGTCTACTTAAACATGCCGCAATGTTACGGAAGCAACCGTCATGGCAGAAGAAAATGATGCTTACCTAAGCCAAATATCTGTCCTCCCCACTTACTTACTAGAGGGCATAAACTGTACAATAAATATGAATTTTGAATTCTTCAAATTTTGCCTGAAATTCAAATGCATTTATGCTTAGACATATTGCAGCAGAGAAAGTAAAATTTACAACTTTAGACCGAATTCCCGTCGACAAAGCCACCAACGATCTACTACGATCGACGCTTTCTCTACCATCCTACCACTTCTGATGGTTGCCGCTACAAATGCATCTTTACAAACACCACCCAACATCTCAGTCGAGGCGATGTGGCCGTATTTTCCACTCACTTTCCCGAAGAATTAGGCATAACCCTTAAGAAACATGGCGTTCTCATCGCCTTCGAGACGATGGAAAGTCCTGTCAATGCACCCATTCCCCTGCCTGCAGAACTAAACCAAGTGAGTGATGCGTGCATTTATGCTAAAGTACCGGCAGTTTACGTGTTTTTAACTATTATCGTGATGCACGCCGGAGGATGTGCAAAGTACTCTCATGTCCGCATTTACTTCCGTCCCTACATATTCCAGTCCTGTGTGTAAGCAAACTCTCCTTCATTGTGCGCAGGATACACTTTAATGATTTATTTTGGTGGCAAGAGAAATGCCTTATTTGACCACGAGTCAGACCTCAAGTGATGCCATGGCGAGATGGAAAGCTGCCGCTTTGCTGTAGTCAAAACCGAGAATGTGGAATGGAATGAGTTCTGAGACAGTTGCTCATTATCAAGCTAAATGTTCTATTTCTCTGTTAATAGTGTAGAGGTATCTAAATTAACGTGGTTAATTTGATGACCAGACGCATTGATTTGGCCTCCTCCTTGTGTTTTCTTTTGCACACATCATGCCATGCAGAGATGATAATCAGGACACTAAGAGGAATGTGGACCGAAGTGGAAGTTCACTAGTGTCTTGTTTACCACTGATGCCATCCAATGGTGCAATTAACACGTCCACACCAATGTAATCGGTTTATTAGTTACGATTAGCTTAAAGGGTATCTTAGAAGCATGGTTGCGCTGCATTTTTGTAGTATACACCTTTCTGTACAGAATAACTGCTTCTGTACTCCTATATTTCATGAGATTAGCAATAAATAAGTGTGTACGTGGGTTGTGTGAAGCATACTCTCTGCCAACTTGGTTAATTATCCCATCTTTTGGGATGATGCGTTATGGCATTGTGGAGTTAGCATCAAAACGCTGCGAAGATGATTAACGGCACCGCGTGTTAATTAGACCTCATGTTATAGGCTGAATTATCCTTTATTTCATTTTCTCTTCCAAAAATTCTACAAATGCTTTTTATGCGGCACTGCACTTTCTTGCTGTAGGGGTGAGTGTGGGAAGGACTATGGTCCAGTGCGTTTTTGGAAATTTGAGGTCTGTTTGCACCTCACCAATTATCATTCCATCTTGGCCATTGTATGCTTTTGCGTTGCCTAAAATCCTGGCACATATATACTCAGTGTCGGGCATGATTTATGTTTAAACTCTGTAAGTTGGAAAATACCTCACCTTATCCGCCTCCGTATTTAGCGTGATGAGTCTCTCATAAGGCGTTTCGCTAAAATGGAAAATTTGTTTGTGAACCACTAAGCCTAATTAGTGTAGGGTAGTATGTCAGACGCACAAGCCAAGTCAGCCGTCAGGAGGCAAGATTGGTGAGCTGCGCGAAAGCGCTTGACATGCCCTTTTGGTGGTACTAACTTTTTCAAGCTAAAATATTCAACCATTCATATGTTGGCAAAATAGCGGCATTAGGTCTCGTGTTAAATAGTTAGATGTGAGTCCACTTCTGCTAACCTCAGTAGGCTCAATCTACATTGAAGCAGTTCTTGCTTTATTTTCAACAATTAAGAAACTTTAAGCTGAGCCGTCATGCTTTGATGGCCTACTTAGCTCAAGCACAATACTTGTCCTCCGCATTGCCGACAAATAAATTTGGTCATGTTTACTGGTTTTAAGCTGGCGAGACTTGTGCTGAGGATGCATTGTGTCTGAGAAGTAAGTAGAAATGCAAGTGTAGCGCAGAGCTCTCAAAGTGACCAGATGTACAGGGCTTCACACGCTTGACTTAGCTATAAGTATTACCTTTTGTGTCAAAACAACAAATCAGTAGCAGTCAATCGGGAATGTGATGTATTTTTTGAATGTGTTGCCTCTTATCATAGTTTTAAGCCTATTCTGGAAACGGCCAATGTGCATTGACAGCTAACGTCTTAAAGGCACTAGCACTTTTGTTTGGTCCTGCGAAATGACTTTCAAAAAGGCCTTGTTACGCTGAACGTGGGCCACATTAAGCAATGCATCGCGGTTTCTAAGTGGATTTGTAATTTTACAAATTATGTGTGCCTGTGACTTTAAGTAGCCCAATGACGCCATTGTCTTAACATATTGCTTTTTCGCTTTAAAGTAGAATAACTGCTTCATTTGATTACAAAGACATTAGTCGAATATGTGTGGAGTACTATTAACGTGCACAAATAAGAGGGATTATATCTAATGGTCTGATGTTTATCTCGACCAAAATCATTTTAAGTGTCGATAATTTCATTTATTGGCGAGGTGGCTTCAGTGCGCAACTAGTCCCTTCAATGATGATTTTTAAAGTTTATTTACTTAGTAATTTATATGACAGGGAATTACGTGCCAATTGCAATTAAAGGCCCAAAGTACACTTTGCCCACATTACTGCATTGAAGGGTGGGTGTGTTTCCAATCACGTGTCAGCATCAATGGTATTAAACATTTAAACAAATCAGGAACACTCAGTCAGTGAAGTGAGGTGAGCGGTCATTCACATGCATCTGATACTACAGCATTAACATATGCTTCATTCCAAGTGCCTGATAAATCCTCACATGATTTAAAGTGCACAACTCTAGCACACCCACTCACAGTCATTAACTTTGTGATGGTCAGCCGTTCCATACAAAATATTTATGCAATTTATGAAAAAATAGCGTTGTGAACTAACTTCTTGCCTTCCCAAGGGCTATAGTGCAACCTTCTCAAAGCAAACTTTTATTAGTGTTTCGTGAAGTCTCATCATCATCTTATAAATGCAGCCTTAGAGGCAGAAGTTAGCCTTCAAATCAAATTTTATCCAACTATTCTCTAGTACTAAGTTAATTTTGAGGGTAAAACTCAATGTGACACTGTACACTTGCTGCCGGTGTCCATGTTACAAGTAGCATTAATAAAATACCATTGTTAAGATGGTTTGCTTAAAGGTCGATGTTTGAATGGAGTAACTTTTCATGCAGAGAGAAGTGATCCACAATTTGATTTACTAACTACTTAGAATTATGGCAAAAGAGGACATCAGGTCGACTTTGGGCGCCATTGTTGTTGATTCGGTGCAGCCGTTTACAGCAGCATGGCTTAATGCCCCAAACCATCTTCAAAAGAGCCATATGGGCAAAGAAATGTTTCATTTTTACTGTTGACCTCCGTGAGCCTTCAATGCCTTTAAGAGTTTTGTTGTCAAGGCACCTAAAATAAAAGCGAGCTGGTGTGAGGAAACACTGAACAGGAATACTTGTTCCTGCATACCAAATCGTCGACTCTTACATCCAACAGAATTAAGTCCATGTGTCGTTTGGACTTTGCAAACAAGAAGTGTTTTAAGTACTACTTACGACCATTTAGCAGCGCTACACAAGCCCAATGCGTTCTTGACTAAGGCTTTTGCAAGCACCAACAAAATTCTTAAAAAATGTTTAAGTAAAACATTCAATGCATGCTTTTATTATGCACAGACAGCAAGGATTGTATGACGTGTAAGTGTCAGTAAAGTAAGGAATGCGTATAAGATCCACTTTTAATTTCACATCAAATGCAAAGCAGGCTAAGCAAGTGGTACAAAGTCAAATGTCAAAGTCCAAAAACATGTTTATATGGCGTTACCTGTGTAGACACTGATTAGTAAAATGAGTAGCATATCTTTATTTTTATTTCAATTGATCGGTGCTTGGCTAGAGTATGTGAGGAGATTGCCCAGTGGTTGAAGTCGTCTAGTACTCCTTGTAAAATGTCACACAACAGTAGCGTGGTATGTTGGAAATTTTCGGATGCGAAATTTTACCCATCTGTATGCTCCTCACTCAAGTGCTTCAAATGACTACCTCCTAATGAAGCAATTGAGGAACGTCTCATTCCTCTCATTCTTGTCATTCAATAGTCAATGATGAATTCTCTTTTTGGCATCAACGGCCCATCGACATTTCATTAATGTAAACGACTTTCAGTTGCACAAAATAGTGTGCGTTGTAATTTGCTTTTCCCAACAGCAAGCATCTGACCCAACAAGTGCTTACAATGAGGCACCATGATTTTACCGATCAGCCGGCTGTTGTAAAATGACCGCATGGAATAAATGCAATGGAAGCGTTAGGGTGAAATAATCGCTTTCGATAGTCGTAGATCATCATTAAGTATGCTGTCGAGACATTTTTCTACCATATCAACGTGAATTATTTAAAGCAATACCAAGAAATACAGATACATATGCACTTAGAATTCATAAAAGTTTTCAAATACTTATGCTCATGGTGGTTAGATATTTAATAGCCTCGTGTAGGTATCAGGGACAGTAAGCAAGCAATTAAAACTCCTTCTACTTTAAAAATCGATTGTGCGATTTGTATGCATTAAGAACCAAGTGACGATTATCTCAATAATAAAAGCGACATAAGATTAAGATCAGCATAACCCGTGCATTTTGGAGTTGTCGGTGTACGCATAAGATTATGCAAGTTAATGCCCTTTCCACCACCACATTAACAAGCAATGCACGAGGCAGTGCTTACGCCTAAGTTAATTGGCGACATAAACACATTTCTCAGCAGAGCGTCAACTATTGTCCACGACCTTTCATTTCATTCAATTTGCCAAATCACACGAGACATTAAGAGATAGGGGAGACAAAGAAGGTAAGAACAGAAGAATGAATTGAATCGGCACTTATCCTGGTAAATTAGGTTTAAGGTATTAACCATTTGACTTAAAATGAGAATGAAAAATAATCAAGAAAAAGTAAGGATAAATCTTAGTGACGAGGGAATGTGATCGAGAGGACATTTTGCTTTGCGTACTGGTTAAATGAAACGCCCTAATTAATTCATTTAATTAATTTGCCTGGATAAAACATTTGCGTAGAGGTGAAAATGGAACTCAAATTGCTTTTATGGTTAAGGTTGACTTCTTCATCACGTATATGGCACAATCGCCGGTGCCCGCTGTGTACTCTGTATTCGTGCGGAATGAGAATCCGAGGTATCGCTTCACAGCAGAAGAGACTGAACACATGCTTTCCAGGAACTACGTACACCTACTACCTCCTCATCATTGGGGAAGAAGGAAAATGATCGCCTGGGCCGTGTCCAACCACCACGCCTCAAATAATCGGGTTGAGTATGCAAGTGCGATCGCCAAATTCATTCCCGTAAGGTTTCTGTGTTCATCAATTTATTACTTATTAATGCTATTAAAACAGAAAGCGTTACTTCACGTGCTTCACACTGAGGCCGTATTGCATATCGCTGATCATTAAAGAAAGCTTGATATTACATTTTAATTCACAGCCCCACGATTTGAAAGTCCACAGACGAGAGCACGAAGTAAACTAATGTACTCTCACACAAACCAGAAAGTATGACTCTAAGTAGTGCTAACATCCTCAAACCAAATGGTATCAGAGGGTGACACACATAGGCACTAAGCAAACAGCTCCTTAGGAGGACAGATCCCGTATTCATCAGTACATCTGACACCGATAAATGATGACGTTAGGATTCTTGGTTAGATATTTTTATACCTGCTATAGCTGCTCCCCAACTTTTTAATTCAGATGCGAAATTAGAGTGCAAGATAGTATCCGTTTTATCATATAGTAGAGAATGTTGCCATAATAACTGCGTGCTGCCCCTAATTCTCACTGTCGAGAAGACGCTTCACACCGAATCCATGTCTTTGAACATCAACCATCAGCTGTCACTTTCCTCACTTAACCATCTGCAATAAATATATTACTTTGTTTTTTTGCCATCAAAACATTCCGCACTTACCTTTGCAGGTAGATATATACGGTCGTGAAAGAAAGCAATTTCCGCCTAACGTCGATGCATTTCATTTCCTATCACTCAACTACAAATTCTACCTCTCATTTGAGAATTCCAATTGTCGAAATTACATAACGGAAAAGGTCTATGTCAACGCTATGCAGTGCGTATCATTTTCTCTTTAGTTTGCTTGCATGCAACCTAAACCCCCCTTAAAGC
The DNA here is from genome assembly GCA_036345935.2 of Taenia hydatigena. Classification (NCBI taxonomy): domain Eukaryota; kingdom Metazoa; phylum Platyhelminthes; class Cestoda; order Cyclophyllidea; family Taeniidae; genus Taenia; species Taenia hydatigena. The sequence continues at coordinate 14,709,381 of JADWOT020000004.1, forward strand.
GCCCACCTCACCAGTCCAAAGTTTGGAAGAGTCACGTAAGAATCGCGGTCGTCATTTCGTTCCCCAATATTGCAAGTCAAATAGTAAATCGTGCTATGTCTGGCTGACCAAATGACGAGCTATACAGAGCTAAGTGACTCAGTAAGAGCAGCTTTCATCCAGTATCTGATAGCTGAAAGATGGATATTCAAGTATAACCATTGCCCAAATGTGATGTAAGCAAGATGACGTGCTGTGCTGTGAGAGGGCCCGTATGCCTCAGATCCACAAATGTTCCACTTAAGATGCGAGACGATCGGTCGTCCATACTATAGCAAACGTCAGATGTATATGCAAGGAGAAGAGCAAGGCATAGTGCTCGATGATGACGTGCGTGTTGTGCTTGTCATGAATGCCACCTAATGTGCCAGCATATCATGCCAGCTATAATACGAGATGTTGTTGTGATTTAAAGCAAATGCATATTCTCATTGCTGCTTATTATTTGCATCGATTCGCATATTCACCTCGGACCTTACTATTTTAAAGTCACTTTTAACATTTCACACGCGATTCGCAGCTTGTTCCCATTATAACATTAGAGATCTAAAGGTCTTCAAAGCGGCCTTTACAAGACTTTAAGATTTGGGTAACCTCGTATTTTTTCTTGAATTTTATTCGACCGTTGTGCTAGTAGATTCATTCTTCCATGATTCAGCCAATCATACAACCTCTTAATTATGTAGACACGATATGATTCCCATTGTATTGGGCGCCTTCAGGGATGACTATGCAAGTGCACTGCCTCCCCACTCGTACATCAGTGTAGACGACTACAAGACAATTCGTGATTTGACTAACCACCTGCTCCATTTGGATAAAAACCACACTGCCTACGCAGCCTACTTCGCCTGGAAGGAATATGGAAGAATTCGCGTGAGTCCCTCAATCCTGCCTCTATCCACACAACCCAAGGCCAATTCTCATATGGAAGGTAGAAAATGGTGTGTTTGGTAAGATTTGCAAGGATTGCAACAGGTCAAGTATGTCTTCACAACGAAACCATGAATTCTCACTTTCAGCAAGTGGATTGCATACACACACATACATGTTCGTGAGTGTAAGTCGCATTATGTTGTCTTAATTTAGAGATAACAGTTATACCAGTGAGGCATATGTAGTAGCTGCCGAAGATTCGTTGTGCATCCCTTAGATATCAATATTCTAATGGGTACCTCCACGTGCAAAGCGCATCATGCTCTTCTACGAAGTGACTGTGAAATAGGCCTGTGACATAGAAGGATCCAAACGCGATCGTTGAAGATATTTACCGGCATAAAACGGCGGCTGATTGCAAGGGGTAAAAGGAAGGCATTTAGGGTTAGCTTATCATTAGTTGGTGACTATCACAAAAAATGGTCATGCCGACCAGTACGCCAAAATAGGCGATCAGTAAATGTACACAATTGGGGAAAAGTGATTTGTGCTTTGTCAATTAGCACACAATATCCGTAGCTTTCACCACCTGGAGAGAGCTTTGTTTCTGCTGTGCTGCTACTTGGTGTTTAGCTTATGCAGTTCACACCTATGTGTCGATGAGTAATACATAGGTTACAAACTAAAACAATGTCTATGATTGGTCTGTATGCATATTGCTTTTAAAATAGAAACCTGCATAGTGGATACATAAGATCAATTCTTAAATTAAATGCGGAACAAGGACTTGTCTGGTGGATGAATGCCTGAGTGGATGAGTCAAAAATCATTGGATGAATGGATGCGTGAGAACTAGAGGACCAATTTCGAAACAAGTGTTCCAACTTTTGCATAATAGGACCCGAGAAGATTGGACTGTCGACTGTGTGGTTTTATGCACGAACTAAACGCTGGAGCCATGCGCTTGCCAAAGGAGAAAGCCACTGAGTTCTTGCGCTCCCAAAGTCTCTGTTTTGACCGTGCCCTATCACCTCTCCAATAACGTGATCTGCACTACACTCGCATATATTTACCACTCTTCCTTAATGTCTGTACGATTATTGTTCATTCATGCATCCATCATTCTGTCATCCCAAACGATGTTAATCGCTACCTCGATTATGCATTTAAATTACTTAATGCTAAGCTCAAGCAGGTAATTAAAGAGTCAATCGGACGATATCTGCCGGCGCCTCCTGCAAAATGCCACATTACGGTTGAGTAGTTTGTTGGAATTTTCTGTGTCAATTTCGACAAAGTTGTGTGCTCTTCATTTGAGTGTTGCAAATGACCACCTCGTAATAAAGCAACCAAAATGCGCCTCATTCTTCTTCCTTTTGTTAACATAAACCTACTACCGAGGTGGTTTTGTGGCAAAAATGTTGCCCTGCTGAAAGCTCATCTGACATGTGTACGATACGTTGTTGAATTAATCAGTCAATGACGAGAAACTCCCGATACTGGCTGAAAAATTGTAAACAATTTATCTTGAAAGTCAAAGCTGCAAAACTACAAAAAATTTACAAATTTTTACTGTTTTCTGGATGAGAATGGGAAAATGCTTGCCTATCAATGTAATTCTACTTTATTAACCAACATCAAATTGGAAAAAAGTTTGCCGTCTGATGTTTTATGAAGTAGTTAAAAGATAAGCGGTTGCCATCAGCTTTGGCAGTCGAAAGGTTTACAGTAGAAATAGTTTAGCGAGTTGCATCAACTCTGTTGGAATCTTTCATAAAATTAATTAAATAAAGCAATGTTTATAAGTTCACACATCTACCCTAGCTGTTCCTGTTTCATTACTTCGCCCAATTATGTTTTATCAAAACGTCCACTCTTATTACTTCCATAACAACTGTGCAGAGATAAGAAATAATAACGGATGCATGGTTAAATGGGAAATGCAATGGTTTTATTATGCATGGGATGGAATTTGAGAGTGGCGCTATGACACCTATAAAAAATTCTGTAATCAAGGCATGCTGCAGCAATGAATAGGTGAGATTAGTTAAACCATTTAGCTTAGAAAGTTTCAACAATGGTTTTCTGAAATCTGTTCGCTTTGTAAGGTATTGCTCCATGTAGACATTAACTTGTCTAGAACATTGAAAGTTAAAAACATATCGGATCAATGTGTTTTGCTTTTTTATGTCGACAAAAATTCACCAGTGTTTATTTACTTGATACACCTCTTGCAAACGATGATTGATGTGCAGAGAAAAAGTCCTTTGAACCTTTGGATCCTAAGAAGTAGTTGATTGTACTGCCGTATATCAGCATCCTAGCATTGGAAGGCTGATTTTTCTGCGGTATTTTATTGTCACGGAAAAAAGGAAATCAATGTAGTCTTAATGTGGACTGTGAGAGCGACTTTTTCTCAAGCTTGTGGTTCGGGTAATCTTTTTGCTTTTCGCCTAAAAGGTGCAATAACTGTAACATTGGGTGTTACGTAGCACCCTCCTCTTTTCAAGTCCATTCTTGGTGCTACTCTAATGGGTTGCCTTTGACCATGCTATTGGATAGTTTTCTTCCTCGCATTAGTGCGTAGACTTCGTCTTCGCACCTGATCGGCAAAGTACTTTTGTAGAGTCGTATCTTCTTGTGATAAACGGTTACTGACCGGGCACGGAGTTGCATGTGGCAGACGAGGTAGTTTGCGGGTGAGAGAACCTTCCCTACACCGAAAGTGTCTTTGCCTCAACAGTGATAGAAGTTATGCTAAGCTGGATTGGATTGATTAATCAAGTGAATTAGTAACTATTGCTGGTGCTGCGAGGCAATGACTGTCCATATATGTGATATTCATGACGAAGAAAGGCCATGCGACTTCTGGGGAATATAGTGTTAAGCATCAAAAAACTTAAACAAACATGCTTTCTTTGGGAGGCGATGCTCCATTTAAAAATAAATTTCTTAGGACGTAAATAGTGATCAGCGTGTTTTTTGCTTCATAATGTCCGCGTATCTTTACCGATTATATTTGATTGAAATATCTTTGGCAAGCAATTATTATTGTGTAGACAAAACATTTTTAGATCTCAAAGCTCTTAAGACGTTACCACTTATAATGCTGAGTGCCTTAGACTCACTTGATTAGAGCGCTACGGGCCATCGTCTACTACTATATGTTTCAGCAGCCTTAGCCATGTGTTGACTCACTTATGAGCAGTACCCGCTTCCACTGTCACAACGAACACAGTGTGTCAACGATATGCAGATAGCAAAATCGATTATAAGGAACTTCTGTAACTATGCTTTGAACATGTAGTGCAAATCTGTAACGTATTAATACTGAAGGAAGGCGGGCATCTCTATGCATTTGATGCAGTAAAGCTAAACATCTGTGCGAGTACGGGAACCATGCCATGATGGAGATTGTGTGAGACCTATAAAATTCTCTCACAAAGAGAAAGACCTAGCTTCCACACCTGACGCATGCGTGTTAAAATGTGTTGGTTAAGATTAAACATGCCACTGGGCCTCGTTAATGGCGTTAAAATAATTTTCTGGCATTCATATTGGTCAATGTTAAGAACGAGAAAGCAATATGCTACTGTTTCTGATGCTGCACTTCGGAGGCAGTAGCACTGAGTTTATTTGATATTTGTCTTGTATCGTCCCATGTGACATCACTATAATGTTGATCGCAAGGTTAATAAAACGACAGACTTAAAGGTGCTTCGCATCATGAGACAAAAATTTTACATGCATGAGCAGGTTAGGTATTTTGTAGCTGCAAGAAAGCAAACCAGAAATACAAGTGATGAGTAAAAGTCGAGATTTAAAAGTGCGAATTATGCGATTATCACAGCGGAGACAAAAGAAAAGTGAAATATTTTCTGCCAACCTGCCTTCATTTACAACTGCTTGTAGGTCTTGATTCAGTATCCGGTCATCGCTTACTTCTGACAACGAGAAAGTGACTTCCATCATCTCTTCCTACACATCTCTACTCTGATTAGTGGTTAATCTTCTTGATCCTTGGCTGCAATAGCAACAATAGAAGCAGTAACGGTAGCCTTACTTTTAGCACAAGCCATTAACAAAGCTTTGTGGTGGCATATCCGTGCCAGTCCATGAAACATCGCAGAGAAAAGTGTTTAGATCACTTATGTAGTGATCTCAATCACTCGGATAAGTAGGGAAGCTTAATTTTTGCTTTCAGAGAACAGATTCTGCACCAAATTTTGAGTCGATTTCTGTTCATTCTTAGTGGGACAAAGTTGCCAAAGAAAGTTCCTTTTGCTGCTGTGAGCAATGGCATCTCTATTTTGCCTAGCTTACGTGCGCTATCATCCACTTACATTCTATTTTGATCCACATTGCATCAAAGACCAAGGTTTGGCAGACGTAGAAAGTAGAAAAGCTGTTTCTCAGTGGTTTCTGATAGCAGATGCAACTGAGAGTGACGGTATCACAAAGAGCTGATGCTTTGGCTCACTAGTGTCTCGAGTAGCGTCAACTACTACTGGTAACCTCCGGTCTCCCAAAAGCAAATTTATCAAATAGCACTTACTTTTCCTCATTCGACTCCCTTGGTCCTTCAAAACCCGTCCATCGATAATTGCTTATATGTATCACTTTCTCATTCTTCTTCCACAGTGGCATCACCGACTTGAAAACATTCGCCACTGCTCTGTGAGTTCGTCCAAGTCTCTTCATTTTTCGCGTGCTTGCACGTTTAAGGCAAAGAACTACCACATACCTTAATAAGCTCAAGTATCTAAGTCGTTGCCAAGACAGCCGTCGCCTTGATACATTTCCATGATATCTACTCAAATCGTCCGTTCAAATGGAAAATTACATGCTGTTATTTAGCCACCTTGTTTTCGCAAACAGCCCCTCTCCTCATTTTTATCAAACAGATGTGCAGATGGATATATAGATGAATATAGATAGTGTTTGGGTCAGTCCAGGACCTTGCAGTTTACACTTAGGAGAGTGTACTGCAGTGGTGACACTGCGTTGAGACAAGAGGCAAGCCTGTCCTATTGGTGGTGATTGGCACAATTGGTAGACTTTAACTTTGCCTCTTAGCCATCTTTACAAATTCAGCTTTTTACGGTAGTAATAGCAGAATTACAGAAATCCTTTCTGTTGTGAAAGTCAACAAAGCCAGAATTGTTGCGCCAATAGCATTACCCATGACATATTTGCAGTGCCAACAACAATCAGGCTACCGCAGGTATTTCTAAGGCAATAAAAGGAAGGTATAGCAATGCGTCTTCCATACCTATCGGTATGGTGACCATCGCACGCACAGTGATCAAGGCAAGGAATGGAATGGTTGACGACAGTTCGAAGAGCACTTGCTGGGTGAAATGTGCCTTCAGTTTGCAAAACGGGGCAAAGTGATGTGCGATGTTATTATTTTTCAGGACAGACGACACGCTAGACACATTATTGTTCCCTTTTTCCTCCTTCTCGACCTCATCCTGTTTAAATATGCTTGTTACTTTCTCTTTCTTAATGACTCCTCCATTCAATTTTCTCCTCGCGCGCATTGGTTAGCCCGCTTAATTGCTGGCATAGCAATCTTGACAAAGTTCTCTTCTAGCTGTGTGTTTTAACGATCAATGTTAATGGGTAGGCTTTCAAAACCAAAACGTGGTGCACATCTTACTGTGTTTGTGGTCAGAGCTAATGAACACACACAATTCAGTCTGTAGGCTAAGCTCATTTTGAAAATTCTGGGTCCCATTAGCTGGAGCATTGATATGGACTAAGCATAAAGCACACCTTTTATTATGGTGACTCAGACAAAGTCCTCTTTTCAGCTATTGATGGTACTGTAGTATGACTCAGTGGGGGATGGTTGCTACTTCCTGCAGAGTTAGAGCCACTATCCAAGCGCTCGTGAGTCATTTAACGAAGGCAAGTGATGCGACGAAGCGGAATAAACCAAATATACCATAGAGCTGATAAGGAGGTGAAAAATTAATAAGCTATGCGAGGCAGATTTAAGAGCAGCACAATGTTCGATCGCTATCAATTAACATATTGCAGCTATTCGCAGTGCACGCGTAACTCCAACTCAACGGTGCATTGTCAAGCAAACATCATTGATGCATGCAAGAGCAATCACAGACAGTTACATTTACCAAGATCAGAAGCCTTCAGTCGATGCAGCTCAACGCAGTGAATAATAAGGCAGGAGTTCAAGGTGGTCGACTTGAAATCGCAGGTATCTTTGCAGCAAATCCAAGTCCGTAGTCGCGGGTCATTTTTTCAAAAAGGACTTAACGTAACTCAAGCATTCCTATGCGCTCCCTCTTAGAACCTAGTCTCGATTTCTATGATGCCTTATCGGGACTACATAGGTCACAACAAAGTCAACAATTCGTTGTACGTAGAGTTACGGGTTGGCAGGTCGGAGGTCGGTGGCAAAGAGAGCTGATGCATTAGTGCCTCACAGATATTTTAATGCTTTGGTGATATTTGCCCAAAGAGAACTGGTCGAATTGTTGTTTTGCATGAATTGAAGTGGAGCGTCTAATGAGTTCATTCTTATTTTAAGCCTTGTTACAAGAAAATGCATGCATTCACTCACTCTGACGCATCCACCTGCATATTCAAGCAGTCACCTATGAAACACTCATTCGTCTGTGTTAGAAATGCCTGTCAAACCATTTATGGTGCGAGTGGATAATCATTCCTCTACGCATTTGGCGCTGAATGTAGCTGTTAGAGCGCGTCTTGGGGCTATTCATCTGCCTAGTCTGAAACGATACTCATATCCCAATTACTAGTTCGTCAATGCCGGATCTCTTAAATGCTTTTATGGTGAAACTGCCACTATTTCATTCCTCAGATGCGTGGAGGAGGGGAAGACCCACCACACTCGCATGGTGACAGTGATGTGGGTAGCTGATCGCCCACCTGGTGCTGATGGGGGAGAACCTTTTGTAGATCACGTTGAGGACATTGACGTAGGTGCGCAGACCTCCATTTCCAGAGTTATTTTTATTCACCACGCAATCTATCCTATTGAGATTGGGTTTGTTTGGGTGAGCCAACATCAAGCGTTGTGTGTAACCACACAGTAGCTGCTCATTTAGTCTTTTTCCCGTGCAGATTTTGTCCCTACTTGCAGACTTGGTCACCAGCACCGAGGTGTAATGTCTACAGACAGGTGACATTGGAGACATTCGTAGTAATGAAGGTGACGGTGGTGGTATTGGTGGCGGTACCGCAGTAAATCGTTGCTAGCCTTCAGGTCTGCGAACATCTTTGTCGAGAAAAGCTAACAACTTATTTGTCGGGAAATCACCTCCCACTTCATCGGCGAAGAAGTGCGGCGAGTACCAAATATCCTCATTGCCGCAGTCAGAAAGGAAAAGAAAGTGCTACTTATCGAAACCAAAGGCAAAAGTTGATGTCTGCTGATGAGCAGGCTACTTTTTGGGTAGGCTATTGGTGAGACATCCAAAATGGATAGGATTATTGTACTGCCTCTGAAGCTCAATTGGAAAATATTAGCGGGGTTCAATTATGGAGGGATCCCATGATTTGGGCGTGTCTAAAAGAGCGAGGTCAAAGGAATAGCAATAATATTATACAACCCAATCAACTAGCAGTGTGTTTTATAAGTCCCTGTCGTCTTGTTCCTAGTGTACTAAATTATTGTGCCTCGGTGCAGGTAGATTGCAAGACTTCGTGAATTCGCGGTGGTAATGACAGCACTGATAAGTGGCAATGTTGGTACTATCAGCCAATGCAGATTTTTCATAAAATCTTTGGTTACGAAGTGGCTTTGTTGATGTACGGAAGGGATTAAAGATGGTGGCACAGATGGTAAGATCGGACAAGCGGGTGCCCATGTTGTGCCGATTGAAGATGGTTATGCCTTGCCGGTCTCAAACGTGTGTGCGCGACGCGAATGAGTGAGTTGATTTGGATTACACTGCTGGATTATTAAGTCGGCAAATATGAGATGTGACAATGAGCGGAAGGCGAGCCATAGACTTGTGATGTTGCCGCATTTCCAAACAATTAGTCTACAGTGAAGAGGCTAATCGAAACCCAATTGTTATTACTAGATTTAACTTCTTCAATTGTCAAAGCACCCACCCACATCATAGGGGTCATAAGACATTGTAAGTATGAGGTTTGTGATTCCTCGTGATATACTTCACTGGGTAGTTACATCTCTAACTGTAATTATTCTCCCTTGGGACCAAGGGGTCATTTTTGCTTTGAGACGAGATGCTATGAAAGACCCTCTGGCGGCGCGATAATTCATCCTCCCACTGAGGGTACCAGTAGGGAATTGTGTGGTTGGTGTGATTAGCGGAGCTGTTTTGCGATTTGGTTTTGTGTCTAAAAGGCTTAATGCTGGTAGGATAGATTAAGATCTGATATAAGGGAGATGAAGTAGATAGTGGTAAGCTTTTGCGCCAACCTATCCACCTTCTATTCCCTCTTTGACTTGTTGAACTGTATGCTTCCACCTGCATGACAGAGTGATCACACAAACTCACACTGTAATTAATCAGGTGGCAATTTCCTGCAGCAAGAGTAGGTGGTTAGAGACTTCACGATGAGTGATTCCTTTCTGAATTGCTTGCAGTCACTTGATCTGTGTGGACTCGGAGGCAGAGCTGGGGTCGTGGGTGGAAGTGCTGAATGCGGCGCTAGAGGTTCATTCACGCCGTGGGTCGGAACACTTTGGGCGTCTGGCGTGGTATGGCTCGGACTGAAGCAGTGGTAACTGCGCCTTCCCTTCTCCTTCCCTAAATCATGCATATTTCCTTACATTTCTACCTTGTCACCACCGTACTCATCCCTTCGATGACTGGCTTTTGCCATGCATGTGTCTATGTGGATTAAGTATCGGATGGGGTGGCACAAGTGCGCCTCGCATGCTTACGCTGTATTAGGCTGACAGTCACGAGTGCATGCAACATTGATCTTGTTATGGGTCCCTTGGGAGAGGTTCCGAACACACTATCCAATCTGCCAGGAAGTTAGATCCATCGACGCTACGCCGTGCAGCAAAGGATTTCGGCGTTGTTTTCTCAAACCAATAGGTTTCCAGGTCAAGGGAAGTCAACGTTAAATTTTAAAATGGCCTATGATTTGAATAAATGCTTTGATTCATATGGTTGAGCGGAGAGATGGGCCGTGTCAGCGCACACCATGGCGTGCGGTGTCTGTCACTATATTTGGAAACATTTAACCTGATGAGTGAAGTATTGTTTGTGGTGTACTGCATTGCGTCTATGTCCTCGCTACTACCAAATGACGGGAAGAATGCTGCCAAGACATTGTCCTCTTTTACCCATACACAGTTTGCTGATTGACTGGCTCTTGATGAATCGTTTTTATGGTCTGAACACAAAGCGAATGAAGACATTGCTTATTTTGCGGAAGGCCATCATGGCTGCTGTGGGTGTGGAAGATAGAGGAGCGATATTGCTCACCTGGTGAAGACTAAGCGGTAGTAGGGGCTGAGACCTAATGAAGACTAAGTCTCAAACAACCGCAGGACAATAAAAACATGACGGATGTAGCAAGTTCTCATTATTTAAAACGGGAGGGAGGAAAAAGCTCCTCGTCACCATTCCCACTCTGCCCCTCTTTCCGCGTGTTGCACTGGTGCTGGTAGTCTCCTGACCTCTTCGTTTATAGCCCTTACTAATGAGCGTTAGCCAATTCACTTGATCACATGGTGAGCAGATCATCAGGTGAGAAATAATGCGATGTGGGAGGATGTTGCGAGAGTTCAATAATAGGAACCTTAATAGTCTCGACAGTTGACTGGCTAGCACAATGACATTAGCCAATGATGACAATGCGTAACGCGCCACAGTTGAGCATTACAGTACTGCACCTTAGAGGCAGGATAAATACCAAGCTTTAAGTCAGTTTGCCAATGTTGAGAGTTCGTTTGGAAGTCGTTCATGTTGTTGCCATCACCACTGCTACTGCTTGTTTTATGCCTGCTGGGACTGCCAGTATCCTCAGAAGAGGAGGTGAAAGTGGCTGGCTTCAACGTTCAGGTTTTTGGTAGGAAGAAGTCGGAAAACCACAAAGTGATAGACATCCTCGTTAAGGTAGGTGACCTAACCATGTTGGTGTGTTAGGCGTCTCTAGATTATAAGCAGGTATGACGGTGTGTTCGTGCAGGAGATAAGGGATGCCTCAGAAGAGGCTTTTTCAAAGCTTGTGAACAGTGTCAATGCTCACTGTCGGTGAGTAAACATTTGCGCATTTATGTATTTTCGCTTCTGTTTCTACGAGATGCTGCATTTAGTCGTCCACCATCATGGATCGGCTAGTAGTTCACTTAGTCTGGCATCACTTCGTGCCAAAACCAAAATGCATGATTTTATATGGACTTGGGAGATTATGTGGATAGCTGTGAAAGTCGGTGGCACTGCGTGGGTTACACGAGCCGCACACTGTGAAGGCGGGAAAGCGGATGCACCCGCATTTCTATCCTCGTCTGTTAGAGAGTACTTAAAGCTCATAGTCAATCATCTTTGCTCATAATTGCTGGATGTTGTTTTTGAATCGCATGACGAATATATGGCAATCGGAGTGATCAGTGAAGGGCACGTGGAAATCATTTTGAAAAGGGAATAATCTCTCACAACATTTTAATGCTTCTCGAGGGCGTTTAATCGGTGTTAACTTATCATTTCCTCACGGCAAAGCCTTCGAATCTACCTAGTTATTTGCTTGCACAATAGTAAAGGCCACAAGCAAAAACACACCTCATCTGTGTGACTGTTCACTTGCAACATTGTAGATGCACTGAAGCTGTATTTTCATCGAATTATCCATTGCTTAAACGCCTATTATCTCACATATTAATGCTGTCAAATTTATTCGCTTACACTGTATGAGTTCGCTTCACCTCTTCCCTGTGACCGCGTGCTGGCAGTCAGAATGCATGTTAGGTCCAGTCACATCTTCGAAGCCGTAGAATGAAGGCTGAGTATTCGGACAAAGCACATATATGCGGCATAGGGTAAGGCTTGAGGCTATAGGCAACAGCCGGGTGCCAACCCCTTAGCGATTGTACAATCGTTTTATATTATCTATGCGCCTTCTTCGTCCAAACCGAGAGTTAATGACAAAGAGAAGGTGTTACATGGTCACCTACTCCTCTTATGAGCGTCGCTGTCAGCGCTCTCCTCAATTAACCTCCGTGATTGATACTGTAAGCACTCACTTAATTCCCATACAATCGAGAAGATACCCAACTGAAATGTTAGTGATCTTCCTTGGCAATTCTACTGAATCTAGTGCTGCGCATTGCGTGGGAACTGCATTTAAGCAAAGAGATATAGGAACTCCTTCGTCAGTTGTGTCGATTTGTTAGACTTAAGTGGTCTTTCCTACTAATACATATGCTTGCTCTATCCTCAAGGTAATTAATTTAGATGATCACAATCACTTTCCTAAACTCGTCTCAGTAATCCGATTCCAAGAACAAACGCAGATTACTTGCAATTCGTATCTTGCATGGTTATCACCATTGCAAATGAGCTAAAATGGTCACGCTATTTTCGTCATTAGAGTCAAGGTTTAACACAACCTGCCGTTGTCTTAGCAATAAATAAGGGAATGAATCCGTTCTCGACCACAATCTGGGCCATCGACAGTTCTGTTGGGTTGCCATATGCGGAGATCCCAACTTTAAAGAAATCAGAGGTTAATTTTGAGAGTGAGAGGAAGTCGCTAAACTGGAGGAAGACACTGAGCACCATGCACAGACTGTCGCCCGACGAAACCCATGCGCGCCCGCTGGCAATCATTCAAGTCTTGAGTGCTCTGGCTCTCAGTCGTTCCCATGCATTAGTTAATTGCTCTCTAGATAGCAGCGTTGTGAATAGTGTCAGTAGTCGTACCATCCGCTGATTGGAGTTGACAAACGAGCCCTCACATTGGTAGCGAGTGTGCTCGCCTAGTGGACGTGTCACTTACATCAGGATGGTGCTCAAACTCGTAGCTGTGATTGTGGTCACCGCGACATGATGGTCTACAAGGACCACTGCTCCCAATTTTACTTAAATTTGGGCGTAATGTCTAGACTGCATGTGGTACTGAGAGTGTGCTATGATGAATGTGGTGACTATCGCATAATGGCTAGATAATGAAGAGCGACGTTGAACCAAATGTGGTATGCCGCAGTCCTCTGCGATCCTTTCTGATTCGGCTGACATCTCAGTTGCGCTCAGTTTGCCTTTGTAAATTGGACACACAAAGCCAAAGAGAAGACATATCAGGCTCCTCCGTGGGCTAAGAGATGGCTGTTTTTTCTGAGTGATTGGACTGTGGTACCATTAGCCATATTGTGTGGCATGTTTTTAGGGTATCAGCTGTCTTGTGGTTCATTAGTGATTTTTATATTAATGGGTGCGATGATCCAGCAGAAAGTATGGCACGCTATCCAAGACTCTATGATTTGGATATTCTTTCCCCCCAGAGGGGGAAGTGCTTTGACGATTGAAATCAGAAAGAGTAGTAGTAGTAGTAGTAGCTGGAGGTGGGTTTCGATTTCTGCCTTCTCGATAGGACGGTTTCAGCCAAACAATACTACAATGCTGTGACGAGAAAGTGAGATCTCACAGCTGTCTCGCCAACACTGCAACAGATTGTAACCTGAGGTATCGATTGGGGGGAGGAGGGGGAATGAACCGATTATAACGTCGTTCGGTGTACTTCAGCATATCCGTACCGAAAGAAATGCCCATGCTGCTGATACGCAGACGAATGGGTGGGACCAAAGCCTAAGTAGGGTGCTGCACTCACCACCGTTCTGTTCACTTCTTGCAACTGGTATTGGTGGGGACGTGCTCCCCTCACAATAGGAAGATAGAATATCAAGAAGGCGCTTGTCAGCGACCACTGCTACCCGAGAACGTATGAATTGTCCACAGAACGATTTTTTCATTGAATAACTTTTTAGCTACTCAATCCCAATTCGCTGTTATTAAGCGCTTATTAACTTTATTGAAGCACAAAATTAGGATCGCTAATCTGATGCCGTCGCTTATTCGCCTTTAATGCTCAAAATGAGCAGCTACACCCGAGAACGCTCTAGTGGTCTATTTATTATCTTCTGCACTTATACGCCTGGTTAGATTGGGGACATGAGTGAACGCGATCTTCGATAATCTTTATCTGATAAGCGTGTGACGCTGCGATTCAGCTTTCGGACGTCATCGAGTTGAGGAATATTTTGCCAGCTGCAATATAGACATTGGCATGGCATGCTTACTGATTCATCCTTCAACTTTGTAGTATGAGATACAAGGGAGTTACGGGGCCACGGAAGGGAAGAAATTCGTCTAAAGAACAGATTGGATTCATCTACCGGTAATTTATGCAAAGTTTTTATATGAACGGAGGAGCACCTTGATATTTGCATGCTGGCAGGCGTTTTGATGCATAATTTTTCTGTAAACAACATTATATTTTGAGCATTCATGCATGCATACATGTGCAAAGTGGGGGAAGCGCATGCCGTTTAAGGCAGATGTTGGGTAGATGGTCAGTGTGTTCTACAGATGTGGGCACATCTCTCTACTGAGTAAAAATAGGTAGCTACATAGACTCATCACTTTGTCAGCTTTCTTCGCTTTTGATCCGCTTGCCTTGATGATTTACAAAAAAGCTTGTTTCTTGTCTTTAGACCAGATAAAATTCAGCTTGTTGGCACTTTTCCAATGATGACCAAATCAGCGGCATTCGAACGACCGCCGGACTGCTTCGCTATGGAAATAAAAAGGGTGCGCCTATTTAATTGTTCATACTTTTTGAATGCAGAAGATGCTCTCATTAGACAACTGCGATAGAATTGGATTCGTTAGTAATAGGAAGACTAAAGTCAAAATTTGGCTCCACATTGAATAGGAACAGTACAGACATAGACGTCCCTACCACTCTGCAAAGGACTTGACCTTATCGAATGAATGTGAATGGATTAACTGATCCTCGGCTGTTTGCACGCAAATAAGGAGGCGAATATTAGCGTAGGAATGAATGGTGTAGATTATGACAAGTTCTTCTATAACAGTTGCATTCACGTTCAAAACCAATTTGGCTGTATAAATTTTGTGTATTGAAGGAATAGGTGAAAACGAGCGGTCCTTTTTTGTAGATTCGTCTAAAGGTGGGAGTTTTGGCAGTCCATATCAGCCCAAAGCGTGTCAAACTGGAAATGGATGCCCTTTACGATGTTGCAACGGAGTGTCAGGCAGCCGCGGCCACTAAAGTACGACTATTTTTGTGAGTATTTGGCTGAGCAGAATTCCCTTTGACAACCGCATTTCTTTATCATCTAACTGAAGGTTCATGTGCTTAGATGAATTAGAATGTGGTCGGTAGTACCTTGCCTAATAAAGAAGAACTAATCAAGGGGAATGCTACAGCAGCCAATCATTTCTTAGGTGGGTAAGGTATCCCAGTTAGGCGCTTAAAACAATAGAATACAAGCTGTGTGCCGCCAAAATAAGGGCCAAACTAGAGGCTGTGAGATGGAAGAGAGACTATATGGGGGTGAGAATTTGTTAGCGCAAAAATCGGCTACGCTGTAGTGATACATGAAAAACAAGATTCTATCCATGGTTTCTGTTATTATATCTCTACAGAATTTGATCCTTTTGGGTGATATGAATGCCGACTGCAGTTACCTTTCCGCACATAGTCGATATGAATTGCGCTTGCGAACCGACCCTCAGTATAAATGGCTCATTGACGATGAAACGGACACAACCGTAGCCAAGTCAAACTGTGCCTACGACAGGTTGGTTTTGCTCTGTCACATAATTTCAATCAAATCCACTGATTGAATGACATCTGTTTCTTTAGCCTTATTTTCTTTTTCTGAGCGCATCTTTAGGTTCATCTTTTGATGATTATGCTAACTGGAAAATAGCTCAAGTTGTATAGATGTAATTAATAACTTGCCTTAGCAACTAGGCCATACTGAATGTCATTCAACCATGGGAAGCTTGTGAAACAAATGAGAATCCCTCGTAGTTACTGCAGACGTGTTAGTTCTCCTGCCTTCATGTAATGAGTTAGCCCTTTGTTGTCCAAAGTTGAGTTGAGTGCAAGATTTGTAGACGACGTCGAAGTATGGTCGCGCAGAGGAGGGCCTGGTGGTGCGTCCTCAAGGAGGCTACGCTCATGCTCGCCTTTCTATCACCCTTTTCCCACCCACCCACTTCCCCACATCAATACGCTCAAATAATTTCTCATTGGTGTTGTCTGCGTTGCCTATCCAACGCCTTTGCATCCTCGTAATCGCTGCTGCTGCTGCCGCCGCAGTAATGACACAATATCAGCATGCGCCATTAAAAAATTCTGAGTACAGAATGGACGAAATTTCAGATTTGAACTGTGCTTTCTGCTTACGCCGCCTTGTAATGTTGGTGCATCAGCTTTTACGGACAGCACAACGTCTCACTTTTACTCCTCATCACAGCTTGCTATCCGTGGAACATGGATCGTAAGTATGGAGGAGAGTAGGTTGCAAGGGGCAGGAGGCAAAAAAAGCAAGGAGTGAGGTCAAAATTGCTGCACAATGACTAAGCAGCGAAAAAAGCATGTGGTTCACTTGCTTGTTTCATTTCAATCTACTAGATTTTATGAAATATTCGTCCTTTGTTTTGAGTAGATGACTGCCTCTCTTCCCCATCATTCGAGTAATCAGTATCAGTTTAGATCTCCGTCTTGATTGATGAGATTTCGCAGATTAAATTGCCCATTGAGTGTCATCTTGTGTCATTATTTGCGCAGTGCATGCCCTTTGACTAGAACAAGTCTAGAGGACATCCTGCCACCAATGCTTTGAAATGACAGCACTGTTGTGCTGCAGCTCCACGACAGCTGCATGCTTTCACGCGAAGCGCCTTGAGAAATGATGCTTACGATGCGTGTTGGTAGCAAATTGTGGCCCTCTACTAGAGGAGGTCATGTTGGAAACTGTCAACGCTGCATTCTGAATGCTTTGCACTGCGCGTTTGGGTTCTCCAACCTACCAAGGCCATTTTGGTGATTCTTTGTTTGTTTCGGAAGACGGATCCTTTAGGAGAGCGTTTGTGGTGTTCTGACGTCGGCTGATTCTAATAAGTATGCTTTGATATTGCAAGTCAATCGTACTCCAGTCGGCCAGGTTTGTGGGTTTGCGCTTAGCAACGGAGATATTTGGTTCTGGAGGTGGCTATGAGATGTTGTGATTCTTGGAGGCTTTCTTAGGGATGTGAGCAGATGGAATGCTAGGGCAGATTATTGACCATGTGGAGAGATGTAGGCCAGTGGCATGGACGGAGGTTATGCCACCTAGCGGAAGTGCAGAAGCTCGGGCCTAAATACCTCACAAAGCAAAGCCACAACCAACTACTAAAATGCTTCGAAACGAATTACTCCCCCTTCCAATGAGAGAGAGGGGAATAAATAGCAAATTGTTGGAGAAATGTGAGGGTGAGATGGCGCATGGACAAGCACGAACTGACTGCATTGTGTTTTGCAGGGTGATAGTGAAGGGCAGCGCACTGGCCAAACGAATTCACTCTGCCTCTCCTTACAAGTTTGATAAGGCCTACGAGCTACCACTAAGCGAGGTTAGTTGCTGAGTTGCCCTTTTCATCAACGCTTACTGCCATCTTGCATGCTTTGATGCAGCATTAAAGTTAATGCAGTGTTGTTGATGTTGACGCATTCTACACGATTGAAATGCTAATACCATCCAGCTGTTCTCCCACTAACACGTGACACTGATGTCGATTTTGTTGTAGGCCAAGAGAGTAAGCGACCACTACCCAGTTGAGTTTGAAATTCATTGAATCGACGCGATGTCTGGTGTTGGCATTACGGACACAATGCCTACCAGTCATCGAACCACATCCACCATGTCTCCTACTTTCCTTCAAACTGTTTTGCATTTTTGCACTGTTGACCCTTTGTTTGCCATTTGACATTGCGCCTAGATGCCATTATAGAACTGTGAAAATGCGAAGTTAGTTGGTGTGGCGGAGGGCGAAGGGGCGACACACTGCCACACTCTCAACTTCGTCCATATCACCCTCCTGTGTTTTCTCCTGATGATGACGACGACGACGACGACGACGATGGTGATTATGGTAATCCTAAAGGCTGCAATAGATGATACCAGTCTGTGCGTGTGCGGATAATTCAAGACAAATGATGACATGCGAAGGGGAACAGTGGAGTGGGAAGCAGGAGTGTGATAGAAACGGATGTGGTAGGACTAGAGCAAGGTGGGATTCCAGAGCGCGGGATGGTGTTTGGTTGTAGGTGCCTAGATTACACACATTACTCAAATTATGCCGACTTTCCAAGACCACCGGAAATCCGCTTTTGGTTGAGGTTTAGGTAGAACGACCCAGTGAAGGAATTTGTAAGGATCATTGAGATGGAAATGCATAGTTCAAGTTGTTGTGCAGTTGCACAGTGCTAGATAGTCATTACATTGCCTTCTCGACTGCTATCCCTTACAGTTTATTTTGCTCAAATGCTCACGATTGCAGGACTGGAATTATGACCACTTGCGGCATCAAAGAAGATGCGAAAATAAATCTCAAGCATACAGACACTTTGTAGACACAGCACACTTTCGAAGAAATGGTCCTCAATGGAACTAAATGAACGACCAGTCATCGACATCAGCGTCGCCGTGGGTATGCCAAGTGAATCCTCTCTTCCTTCACGCATCTGCGGAATGAAGTAGCAACAGATTCATCATGGAGGCATTAGAAAAATTCTACACTCATTAAGACATCCGACATTGACGAATGAGTCACTTAGAGATGAGCATCGTATCAGAGTAGGTAGATGAATGATCTTAAGATGCGCTCTAAAAGCTGTTTTTAGCTCTAGATGCATGAAGGAATGAATTCACGATCCCATCACAAATGGTTTGACAGGTATTTCGAGCACAGACAAAGGAGTGTTTCACAGACGACTAAATGTATGTGTGGATGGATGCGTCAGGGTAAGTAGAGGCACACATGCTTTTATAACAAAGCTTAGAAATAAGAATGAACCCATCAAACACTAATAGTTTGTAAGTGGACGGATTCGGAATTGATAGACAATTGTAATCAAGACGGATGAATGGAGGAATTCTATGTAGTAATGCTGGAGGATGGAGACTAGGTGGATAAATGATTGCTACAAAATTTCAAAACGAACAAATGGATAGTAGAAACACCACACTCGTAGAAAATTAGAGGAAATACTTGAGTGCATTAAGGAAGTGGTATTTTACTGGTCGCCTACCACCCGCAGTGCGTAGCCTCTTACCCATTCCAGCAACTAGATAGCCGCCGCCACCACCACTGTTACGGGCAAATGGCTTGAGGGCCACCCGAAGAGCATGCGGTTGCGACCATGCCCATGGCGATTTTCACGCGTTGGAGGCACTAGCACCGGCAAACCTTTATGCAGCAGATCCATCTCCTCTAGCGTTGCCTGTCATTGCTAACTTGCATTGGGCACTACTAATAAATCATGAGTAGAAGTCGATTCCCCCACATCACAAACATCAATGCCCTATTAAAACCAACTGTATAACATCTTCAATACTCACAAATTTGGACCTCTACCTCAGTGACAGCGTTGTATGGTCACATTAGTTTTGTCACCAGGTTACCAATCTCCCTACTAAAACTCATGTTTAATTTAGCCGCACGGTTTATAAGGTTTTCAGGATGATTCGCGTGATTCAGTGCGACAATAGAATTACAGCCTTCCTTCAAGCACCGAACTCTCATCTTACCTCCATGGTCTAAGCGCAATTAAAGATGTGGCTAATTGAGTTTGATTGATAACATTACGAATCAAATGTCACCAAAAGTAGGAAAGGTACACTTTGAACATGCATGCTGTTATCAAGAAGCCTGGTGAGGTAAACAATGGAGAGAAGAAAGCAGGATGGATTACTTAAGCACTTGAAATTGGAAAAAAATTAACAGAACAACGCTCATCGAGACATACTCCTCATCCATTACGATGCAAGAGCTTGCTTCGGTGATAACAACAAAAATTCGACACTTTTTCACAAATCTTTAGTAGTGTACAACAACTTGTGCCGAATCGGACCTATTTTCCGGTATGAATTAATAAGCCTGATCAAACCGTTATTTGTAGCGTATCTGCGATCACATTACGAGATTTATTATTTCAAAACCAAGGTCAACTCAAAAGAACTTTAAAAAATACTTAGTGGGCATAAATGCAATTTGCCCTCTGCTCTGCGGTAAGTGTTATATGAAATAGTCGGTTTCCCACATCTTTTGATGGAATCACTTGACAAATGGAAACAGCAATCGCGAACATTAGCAGGGTTCTAAGAAATTTACATTGGACTTTGCTGCGCTTCCTATAAGATACCAAAATTAAGCACATGCATTACGATTACCCGTAATCAGTGGAAGTCGATGTTTCACACTTAGCTAGTGATCCAAGTACGGGTTGTAATCGCCTTACCTTGGTTTAAACAGGGAAGCTTTTATTCACGCACCTAATAATGCCCGTCTCTAATGCTTTAATTACTGCAGTTCTTTCACTTATACCACTCCAATCTTTTCACTAACATGTATTTGTGCAACAAAGTAGTTCGGCAGGAGGTGCTGCGTGCTCATGAGCAGCAAATACGGCTGCGGTTGCGACCACGATTCCTATTCAAGTCATGGGCCATCATGGCATTGCTCGTGATTCGACGCATCTTGACTGCACTGCATTCAGTCTTCAACGATCCTATCACCGGTCGCGATGACCACAACATGGATTCGAATGAGGCTGGTTGCCTATTCTCAAATGGCCTCAATAAATGCAGTCGTTTCATTTTCAAGCATTAAGGTTCGAATAGAAATGTCGTTGTAGGCTGCAAGCAATGTTGATTACGTCAATGATGACAGCAGATGACTGCGGTGGCTTCGAGCATTGGTGACCTAATGTGGGTGCAGTATTCAGGGCTGAATGGTGCAAAGGAAAGGAAGTTAGTTGAAGGCGGCAAGAGTGTTGGGTTGCAGGGTGGACAAAATTATCTGCAATGAACGATGTCACTGATGCAAAGTAGTCAAATCCCTAAATCAACGTGTGCACGCGCTCTTGCGTGCACACCACTATTTTCCCACACTTAGTAATCATATGGTGTTTCATTTGACGACAGTATCACGTGACCCCACCACATAGAGTAGGCGGTTGTGTGTATACTTGACTTGAGTGACGTTGGCTTAGTGCAGTCGGTGGAAGTTAGCTCCAGCATCGAACTGAAAGAATGCTTGTCGAAGCAGATCACAAAGTCGATGTCTTTGTCTCACCACGCGCCTACTTGCCCCACACTGGAATCCAGTGCTGTCTTTTAAAAACACCTTCTCTACCGCGCACATCACCTCTTTATGCCGTGCCAACTTAATATCAGCGCCAAATCGAATCAACTCTATCATAGCCCATAACCGTTTCGTGACCCTCTATTGCAGTTCACCTAAATTAGCAGCTGGTCACAGGACTTGCTTTTATTTTGGGCTTCAACTAATCCCTTCAGTGGATTTTGGCTATCATGATAGATCATTCACATTCCCCACGATGTTTGTCTGTTAAGAGATAATTAATCTGCAGCTCAGTCGCATCGAAACACAATTAGAGGCATGCTGAAGTAGCACTCAGTGTGGAACCTTTTGATGAACAATTTTGAAGCCTTAACTGTTGAATGATGCTAGATGGTCGATTTTCTAAGGTATTGTTTTAGGTGATGAGATGCAGAATACTAATGCGGTCTAAAGAGTTCTAATTGTCTTCCCTCTAGTTAGTATCCGCGACCATTGGTTGGCCTTCTAATCTTTCCATCTTCTTGGCATGCAGTATTTGTTGTGCTTTGGTGGTTAATCAGACAACGCGATTTTGATCCAGTACGCCGAGAGCCTTTTGCTCGTCTTGGTGATTAGGCATCACGATTTGATGGTGAATGTTATTACAAAGTTGAGAATTTAAGTCTTCGGTGGGAGACGAAAGTGTGGTCTGTGAGGTCAAATAAGTTACCTCTCACGTGATCGCATTGGCAGCAAATCCATCACAAGCCTATTTTTCACCATTCCTACGGTGGAAATCACTCCCTGAAAAACGAATTGGCAAGCTCATTAAAAATGCTTTCTCAATCGCGATTTGCGAAAGTGCCGACAGTCTAAAATCCAAACTTTCGCAAAATGAATTGCGAGTCATGGTTGCAATATACGCGTGACTGACCCGCTGACATGCTCACCACATCCCCAAACAACTATCACTCAAGAAGGACAATAGCTGCACTACAGTGACGCATTCATACCCTCGTCGTTAACCAATGGGCTGTTTCCTTGCAGTTGCAAGTAAAGGCAATCGGCAATTATCCCTAAGCTTCAAGATACAAAAACAATTATGGAAAGGAATACTAGATTCAGGAAAGAGACATTAAGAAAAGCATAATTTCCGTAAAATCATTGGAGAAGTCCGCTACCCACAATCACAATTAGACTTAAGCGCATAGACATCTCCTGAGTCGATCATTTTAAAATTCTGTCTCCTTGTTTCATTCGGTGAGTCGCATTAACGAAAGCCCTACATTGTGAGATACCGTGATTCCTCTTTATTGCAAAAGGTATCGCATTCACTTGCAACCCTGTGCCTTTCATCAAGGCACCTTACAATGCTAGTTGCTACTGCTTTGATTAATTCAGTGTGTTCACCTGCAATACGCACTTGCTGTCAAAGGCACGGAGTCCGTGGAACAAAGTGGTGTGACAGGATGCAATTTGAAGAGAATGTAACGAATACGACTCCAATCGCAATATCGAATCGAGGGAAAATGCAGGCAAAGGTAGCATTGTCTGTGACTCAGAATGGTCCAAGAGCATTTATTCGAGTTTTCAATGAGTGTAAAGTCAGTTGCTGTCACTGACAAAAAGTAGAGCATTGAGATTATGACATGATGGAATACGATTAAGCAATTGATTGAATTCAGCTAAAGGTGAATTCGCTGCTCCGAAAATCAAATGGTGGAGGAAGACATGAGAAGCTAGGTGGAGTAGTGGCTTTGCTGTGTGGGTGGTACGACGATTGTGCGGAAGTGAATTGCAAACTGGTGAAGGCTATGATACTGTGGAAAGAAAGCGAGTCTGAGAGTAGAAAGCTTTGGAAAGGAATGGATCTGTGAAAAGCTTGAAATGGCAGATATTAAGATGCATTAGAATTGCGAGACGTAGGTGCATTTGCATTACACCAATGCACTTCCACTCCCGTTTCTTTTTGTGTTATTAAATCTGCTCTATTGGCATCCATGAAAATTAATATCTAATTTAAGCAGTGTGCGTGCACATGAGTGTGTTCATTGTCGAGGTCCTACTTAAATCCGTAGAAGTAGCTTCGCTTGAAGCTAGAATTGTAATACTTCCTCATCAACGTTCAAATTGGCTGTTCTCATGGCCTTGAAGCCTGCAGTAAACTCGTATACACGTCATTACACGATTGGCCCGACGTCACTTGTGACAGCTCTGCGTATTATTCAGGAAAAAGTAAAATTTACTCATTAAGAGGTAAACTGTATTCATTTCATCGGTGTTGCGTTTTGAAATTATTATCTTTGCTCTCATCTATCACTCCATGTTCGTGGTAATTAATATGTCTCGCAAATGGTGGGACTTTAGTTTACCTGTACATCTGTTAAATGCGCCAGTGGGTTGCCTCGCTATACTACTGGCCTCGTCGTGCAATTAGTTTCAAGCGATGTTCCTTAATACACTTTAAGCCCTCCGACAAATACAGGTAGGTAGTATAGCAGAAATAGATATACAGTACATATTCTGGTCAAAAAACGCAAAGAATTATGCATGCTCTGAGTACAGGTGTGTAAATTGAAGTAGCTAGTGAATGGCAAAGGCGTTTACAGTAAAGGTGTGCTTACTTTAACATCGTTGTAAGTGCACTGAATTTGAATGTTCCGTTTGCGATTGATGACAAGCAGTTGGGTACCTTCAGTACAGTCTTTGAGTACAGATTTAAAGCAAAAATAGCGGAATGGTTGCTGTGATGGCATCAACAGCACCAACAAAATTTAGAAATCAAATAAGTGAACCTAAATCACAAATTGGTGGACGCACACTGTGCGCTGCGCTACATTAAGTACAGATGTAAATTCATGTTGAATGGGCTATGGCGAATAACATAGCATTCTGATTAATACCAATTGTAGGATCTATGCAATACTTTGAGGTCTGCTTATCTCGTTAAAATGTGCAAGGATGAGGTGGAAACGATGGACTGGTTAAACGTTCAGTAAAACCATGATATCATGACATTAATGCATCGCATCCTTCACTAGATGCTGATCGACACTTTCTTCGTCACGTTCTATCGCCGTACTGTCTTGATTAAGGGCGAATAAACACTGACGTTGTAACTCTTTTTCAGTAAAGTGCTGCACTTTAGGTTATCCTACACCTGCGTGACTTCGGCCTTTAAAGCTTTAATGCGTGAAGCATCTAATGTGCCTTCAAATCCACACTTTTTGCTAGAAAAGCAATTCTGGACAGCCGCGTTCATCACTTTTTATTTAAAGGGAAGCCAGTTCTAAGCGACCTACTTTAATCAGGACTGCCCATTTCTACATAGCGTTACCCAACTATTCAAAAGCGCATCGCTCACCACTGCCACTCCACGCGCCGGTGTCTGATCTCAAGCATTTGTTTTTCAAAGTCTTTCTTAAGGTAAGCGAAATTGGCTTCATTGTCCTTGCTATACTTACCCAGCTTGTGTAACACTTTAGCCAAAATTGATACTTTTTGCGGAGATGCGCTGATAGTGGAATCACATTCTGGCAAACCCGCTACTGCCCTTATATTTCAAATTGCAGTGCAGAGCAAAGCAGTCATCCCAAGGTGAGCCATTGATCACTGGAGCGAACAACATCTTTTATACAATGTACCACACCATTTTGCATGCACATTTCTTGTTATTCTTTTGCTGCTCTCAGCAATACAACGCGGTGAGAGGCTATGGCACCATCGCGTGTTAATCTGTACATTATGCAACTTGTTTTATGCGTGCATGGAGTGGTTGACACAAAAATAACAGTGTGTTTGTAGAACCACACTCTGAATTCAACGCTTTTGCATCCTTAGGATAAACTCCTCATGCCTATTTTACCCTACGTTATCACCTATTGCTGCGGCAAAATCTGGTCATCGCCGCGCTTTACATGCACCTGTGATGCGTGCTTGACAATAATCTATACAGCTGGTGTTCTGCGTGTGCTGCGCGTAGCAGCATTTGCCCAAGTGCTCTCAATCAAACATAGTAATGCTCTTAAATCTGTCACTTTCTTTCATGGCCTTATAAATACCAGCGGTAACCCGACTACTGTTGACAATGCAAATACCATGGATTATGTTGCTGGCGCAATAACGATGGCTTTGTTGACCTTTGCAACTGAGGTGATTTCGGAAATGCTGCTGGTATGCTTAAGGAAAAGCTAAGAGGCTAAGCCAGTGCTTACTACGACTGTCTTCCGCCAATTACGCCAACCATTTGAAATAAAACTGGCTTGTCACTACTCTCAACACAGTGTTCCTACTACAGTACGCTCTTGTGTGTGCAAAACGTAAGGATTTAAATTGGCTGAAACACTATCCATATTCATCTGTGTGGTCATCTATCCATCTGCACACCCGTTCCATAAAAACGTGGACAGGGTCTGTGTACAAAAATAAGATAGCTAAAAAGAGCGCATAATTTGACATGTGAATGCTCGATGCGACACAAGTACCATGGATACGTATCAAAGCCACATCTTTATTAGCCACAATTTAAAGATTCGAGCTTGTTGAGGTATATGGATGCTGAGTGTCTCCCATATATAACCACAAGGAAAACAAACAGATCTGCGTGAATTCGCAGAGACGTGGCAAATGTATTCACGTTGGTGTTACTATCATGGAAGCGGGGTGAGAAGGTGACTTATTGATGCAATGGTTAATGAAGGGGCGGTGGGAGCTTAAGAGAGCTAAATAGGGAAGGGTAAGTATTAGTAGGCACGAGTGAGCTACCACATTATCTTTTAGTAATGCAGTCACCTTCGGCCGCATCTGCTGTCAAACTTCGCACATAGAAAATTCCAACTGACCACGTCACTGTAGAGCGACATTTTACAAGAGGTGCTGACTGGTCTCACCCAGTAGATCCTCCCGTCACCTGATTGGGTTAAGCATTAGGCAATCTCAATGCCTAATCAAGGTAGCAGACGAAACACGCGCTACAATACTTCCTACACCTATCTGCAAGACATCGTTCCCACCAAAACATCATGCAGTTTAGTAATTGTTACTGTGTATTGCAAAGCACCGCATAGGTCTGACGAGGAATGATTGTCATTAAGTCAATACGAGCAGCAAAGTGCATTGCTCGATCGCGTAAGTCTGCCAGACCTATATTGCTTGGAATGACTAGATAATATCTGGATGAATAAGTGAAATATGAAAACAACCATCAAGGGAGAGCGGTAAATACATGGAGTTGGGAGGAGGGGCGGAATGCAGATCACGTTATTCGAGAGGTGCTTAAGGGTGGTCAAAACAGAGGCTTTGAGAATTCAAGAACTCAATGGCATTATGCTTTGATAATCGCGTGATTCCAGCGTTAATTTGTGCATAAAACTACACAGTCGACAGTCCGATCTTCCTGGTTCCTATGATGCAGAATTTTGGAAACTTGTCAAAAATTGTTTCGCTAGTGCTCACCCATTCACTCATCCACTTGCCAAACTTCCCGATTAGAAAAGTAATCTTATGCCTTCACTGTGCAGATTTTTATTTTAAATATAACATGCGTGCAGACTTTTAACATATTGGCTTTCCCTTCTCGATTGAATGGGCTTTTTAGTAACGAGGCATCCAATGCATTTGCTTTCCTACCAAAGCTGATGAACTTATATTTAGATCGGATAGAACAGGGTGAATTCCTTTTTGCCAAATATCCGAATGTACGTGATCAAATGGCTAAATTATTTTACCACATTACAAAAACAGGATTCGAAAATGAACTTGCATTAATGCCCACATTGTTTTGCTTTGCTTTATCCCCCTGTACTGGTCAAGGTTAGGTCTCACATAAATTCATTCGCTGAGAGGTGGCTGCTTTGAGCACGCAGACTGCCCGCGGGCTAGCTATTAGGAAGTGGTGATCGAAATGCACTACAAAAGTTGGTTGAGATATGTAGTTTCGGAGAAAATCCACTTGTGCCGAGTCGATGACGATAATTCTCAACTCCACGTCGGGATCCCACTTCAGGCGCACCGATGAGTTCAATTTTCGTGTACCGATGGTCAACTCAGGCATTCCACACTAACCTGTGTTCATTACTGAGGCCTGAAGCATAATCTGTTTTTATGCTATAACACCATCCAAGGCTCTTGTGGTGCATTTGCCATTGTGGCGACGAGCCTAGTTAAATCAGTCGCAACAAGACTCCTTGTAAAGGAGTGTAAAACTTTCACGCCCCTCTTTCAAAGAACCATACAGCATTAAACTTCTGATGCAGCTACATCCTTTTAGCTGCAAAACCGATGCCACGGGACAAATAATGATTTTCTGCAAATCAATGCATTCGTTCTGATCGCATTTGGAATAACGATGAGTTAATAAAACTTACACTCATGGGACTATGTCCCCCGGAAGTAAAACATGTTTAATTGAGATGGTTCTACCCTCATACAATCTTGCAAGGCACTTTAAATGGTCTTCTATTTTTTCTGCCCTTTATTGTCACCTATCCGTTTCTCATCTATCTACCACCACTGCCAAAAATGCTATTTTAGTTCCATGGTAAAATCCCATCCTTTGCTTTATTTCCTCTGCAAGTGCCTCTCTGCGGCACCCTCCAACGCAGCCGATTCCATGACAACTCATGACGCAACACGAGAAGAGATTTCGATTTCTTCTCAATTCTTATGAAGATAATCGCTGCCTACATATACACCACGTCTACTTTTGTGTAGAACACGAATCACATTGCCTCACCGCACAACATGGGAGGGACGTGCGCTGTCACGATACATTGCAATATACCTCGTCTCGACCGTGATTTCAGACGTTGTGCTACGAGCACAAGGCCGCCACTCCAATGCATGATGGAGCAGGACAATACTGCTTTGTGGATGGGCGAGAACGATGTCAACACAGTCGTCGAAGGTGAATGTGGTCGACTGGTAATGCTGGCATCCTTGGCACACGTGCAGTGTGGTGCGATCCTCCACACAACATCGTTTGTCAGGACCTGAACTGACCTGCCTTCCGCAACTTCGGAGACCGTAAGCGAATCCCGAATGTAGGAAGTTTGCCGTATTGGTTGAGTAGTTGGTTACACCAAGCCCTGAAATGGATGCAGCAACCCCACTCGCCTGTCGTAAGTGAGTCAACACCATCCTGTGCTTTGTCGACCCCAATGAAGGAAGTTTGGCAAAGTAAAGTAAGGAAGAGTGTGACACTTAGTCTCAAGGGTCGGATGCAAAGCACATCGTTCGTGATCTCATGGTTTCGCAGAGTGTAACCTCCCAACTCATCCTTGCACACTTCAACGAATCGAGTCCTTAACTACACGAGACAAACAGATGTCGACGCATTGTAGGAATCTCACACCTCCGATCAGCCTGATTACTCTGTCATTCACTACAGTCAACTCAGCTTGACACCGCATCTCTCCTCTTTGTAGCGCAACACGCATTAGACATCCACTAATCAAGCGGTCTGGGTTCATCTTAGATCACTTCTTCATTTCGATGGCGTTGTTGCTAATGCCGTTGCAGCAACAGATCTGCAATTTGGTTTGAAATTGAACTTCTAATTGTGCCTTTTGTGAGAACTGTATTTCGAATACGCTCCCCATAATCCTGCACTGACAACCATCGTTTAAAAGCAAAAGGCTTGAACTTAATGGACTCACAAGGATGTTGAATTGAATCCGTTTTACTGCAAACGCCTTCATCATTCATTAGCCACTTCATCTTACGCCGCACCTGCAGGTGGTCATCAATCAACTTAGTCACTCATGCGCGCACAGTCGCCGAATTAGATAGCGCGCAGCATGCGATAGTGCCATCAACATCTACACCGCAGGACAAGTAGAAGTTAAATGGCATTTGTCAACGAGAAAGCATGTAGGGAGAGGGATTGATTCACTTCTCAATGTTCACATTTCCTCCAGTCCGACAACCAGGAAGGTGCATTGACACACTTTGCGATTCGACATGTTTTCTCCTTGGACATACTTCAGTCTTCATTATCATCTTACCCTACACCAGTTTAACATTCACACTTGTGAATTATCACGTCACTGGCACAGCAAAGCTACTCCACAAGGTATTCATCGGCAAACGAAGGAAAGATGTGGCCCAAAACATCATATTTGTAAGCGCACTTACCTACGGTACTTCCAAGGCAGTGAACTCACGCACACTTTTGCGCAAACAATCATCTATATTCGACGTTGAGTAACACGTGAAAGGGCCATCAGTTTGTGGCACCGCATGAGTGGTGGGACAAGTGGAAGTGGGTTCGTAATAGAACAAACACACTTCACCTGGTAGGTTGGGGTGCTTCTTGATGTCCACCTCGGTGCTTCTCTGCATCGAACTCCAAAGAATTCGCTTTCTCAGACTAGCTACCGCAGCACAAACATCACGTCACTGACTCATTAATGCTACTGTATTAGACGACCATCGGCATAGTCAACCAGATAATGGAAACATGTGACCCTCAACCAGGCACTCTCTAGCTCCAACTATCAGGGCTACTTCAACATAGTTGAGCTAGGCCATGTCAATGAGATCACCCACACATGTGCAAACACAAGGCTTAATTTGGATATTAAGTTTCGTATGATGGTGTCATGAATTCCGACAGAGCAGGTTTAGTATGACAAGTAGAAATAAAAGTGGAAGTGCATTGGCGTAGTGGCAAATGCACGTGCTTCTTGCAAAGTTAATGCCTTTCAACATTTGCTAATTCAGGCTCTTCTTATAGCTCTTTCTTTCCGATGTTCTCTACTTTCAGACTCGCTTTCTTTCCACAGCATCCTAGCCGTCACCAGCTCACGGTCCACTTCCGCACAATCATCCCACCACCCACAAAGCACAGCCACTACCCCACCTATCACGCACTACTGATTCCAATCGTAATGCCTAGTCACTAAGCCAAAAAGGAATCCTAGCGCATTTTGCTAGGCTAGACATTGTGTTCGATCAATATCACGTTGTCTTACTGATCACCAGAGCACAACAAACACTGCATACCAACAGGACGGAAGGATTGGAAGTCCAGTCAATGCTCGCGGCTACCAACTAGAGGAGAGGCAATTAGCATTCTTCAGACAGCAACGGTGTTCCAACATCTTATTACAGTTGAGTCTTCAAACTTCTTCTTTGCACCTATCAATAGGCTGATTACATTTCTACAAGTGTGTTCAGGAATCAATTTTGAATGCTGCTTTAGCGTGGCATTAATTGTTCCTCGATGCGATCTGATCACAGATTAATGAGCCCTCAACAGACAAAACACTTGCAGTGACCACAGCATTGTGAGGAATGTAGGTGGCCTATCATGATAGCCGAATTACACTGAAGGAATTTGGTGTAGCCCAAAATTAGAACGAGTCCTGTGACCACCTGCTGATATAGGTGACCTGGATTAGAGGGTCATGAAACCGTAATGAACCATGGTAGAGTGGATTCGAATTAGAGTTGACCCGAAGTCACGAATCCATGCATTGATAATGTGTTTGGAACAGAGTTTTGTGGAGGCAGCACTGGATTCCAGTGTGCGCCTAGTAGGCGAGGGGTAAGACAAAGGCAACGACGTTGCGGTGTACTTCCACATGCATTCTTTCAGTTCGATGTTGAAGTTCACTTCCACTGACTGCAGTAAGCCAACGTCACTCATGTCACGCATACACACACAACGACCTACTCTACGTGGTGAGTGCCACGTGAGACTGCTGTCAAATGGGACACTGTGTGATTAATTGGAGTGGTGAAAGACGAAGTGTGCGCGCAAGAACGCGTACACACGTCGACTTAGGGAGTAGGCTACTTTGCATCAATGACATCGTTCATTGCAGATGACTTTGCCCACTTCACGTTGCAGCGCTCTTGCCGCCTTCAGATGACTTCCTTCCCCTTGATCCACTTTCCAGTGTGCATCACCTCACCATCCCATTGGTCATTTGTCGTCATCACTGACACGATCGATATTGCTTGTATTCTGCAATGGCATTCCTTTTCCAACCCCAATGTTTGAATCTAGAAGAACTGCATTTATTAAAGTCACTTGAGAGTAGGTAACTAGCCACATTCCAATCCATGCTGTGGTCATTGCAGTCGGTGACGGGCTTGTTGAAGGCTGAATGGAGTGCAGTCAAGACGCGTCGAATGATGGGCAATGCCATGGTAATCCGTGACTTGGAACGGAATCGTGGATGCAGCCGTAGTCGTATTTGCTGCCCATGCGCACGCAGCACCTCCTGCCACATCACTTTGTTACACTAATACGTGCTAGTGAAAAGATTAAAGTAGAATAAGTGAAGAGACTGTTGTGCTTAAGTATTAGAGACTGGCGTACTAAGGTGTGTGCATAAAAGCTCACTTGTTTAAACCAGGGTGAGGAAATCACCACACTACCACTGCTCAGTGTAAAATCTATGAATTTGTTGACTAAGAATGATTGCAATACGTGTGCTTAATTTAGGCATCACATAGCAAGCGCTATTAAAGATATAGGGGCAGCATGTCTTAAAGCTCTGCTACTCTTAGAAAATGTGATTCTTATTTGTCGAGTGATTCCATCAAAAGATGTGGAAAATCGAGCAGTTTATACTGATTTCTGCTTTACTTAGGTGTGCGGTTGTTAGAAATGCTACAGCACTCACCAGAGAGCAGGGAGAAAATCGAATTTATGCTCAGCGAACATATTATAAACTTGTTATGTGCCTAGTTTTGGTTCTAAAAGAAAAATCTCACGGCACACTTGCACACATGCCATGAATAAGGGCGTGAGAAAGCTTAGTAAATCACACTGGGAAATGTGCCCAATTCAGCTTGTGTTGATGTGCACTAACAAGCATTTGCAAAAAAGCGTTTAATTAGTTTTAGCCGTCATTACCGAAGCATGCTCTTGCATCTTAAAGGATGAGAACTAAGCTTTGATGAGCATTGTTCTATTAACACTTTTCAATTTTCCGGTGTTTTATTAATCCATCCTGCTTTATTCTCTCCAGTGTTTGCTTCGCTTAACCTGTTAATAACATCTTGCCAGTTCGTTGCGTCCCTTTCCCACCATTTGGTGGCATGTTATTTGAAATGCAATCAAGCAGACCTATTCAAGTTGTCACAGAAGCTGAAGTTAATCTCTTTCGGCTAATAACACAATGGAAGCTACGGTGATGGTTGATGCTAAGAACAAAGACGCACTTCGAAAATCAGGCAAATATGTAGCATTGATTGTGAGTCGACACGAGTGGGCTGCATTTCATTCAGCCCTCGACGAAACTGGGATCAATTGCTATAACCCTCACTTGCAGTAGAATGTGGGTGGCTTGTCGCGATCAAAGGGTTTCAGTAAGTACAGTAATTTTACCCTAAGGCTTAAAATGTTTCCAGCATGAATTGTTTTAAAGATCGATGTGGTTGAGAGGTTTATGTTCTGGTTGTGATTTCGCAAAATGCGGCATATGCCAAGAAGTGGTCGTGCCAAAAAAAGGTGAAGGGTTAGAGGCTGAATGGTAGGAGGAGGGAACGTAGTCTGAGGAGTCAAAAGGGTTAGATCTTGAAGTGGGCCAAGTCCACAGAAGTGGACAACATTTATGCGAAGTTGCAAAGCAGCCCAAACTCTAAGTCGACACGCGCGCGTCATTTTGCAGGCACACTTCCTCTACTGCTCTCAGCAATACGACGTGGTAGGAGGCTGTGGCACCATGGCGTGTTACTCCATACTCGCCGCAGATTGTATGCATACTCACAAAATGGTTGATGCTGAAATCGAGGCGTGCATATAAAACGACACGAATTTGAACGTCTGGATGTTGGTGCACTCTATGAGCTTGGCTGACTCTTGCAAATGACGCTTTCGCACCATTAGGACAAATACATTCCCTTACTTCCTACTTCACACCACTTCGTCGGTGCTTCTCATAGAGGCACCTTGTCACCAATGCGCCACTACATGCATACAAGATGCTCACTGGGTAATGTTTCAAACTTGAAACATTAATCGTACATCCCAAAAGAAACCTGTGTTCCAAAACCACTCTCTACAATGCCAAACCGACCATCGTCGTGTAAAACGAACCGTTCAACTTTAATGGATTCACCAGGATGTCATGCTGCATCTACCTCCACCGCAAACGACTCTCTCTCTGACTGGATACCTCAACTTATGCACCTGCAGTTAGAGCACAATCTTATCTGCATTTTTGGTCAGCGTAAATGTAGCAAATGACATCAGATGAACTGGAGCCTCTAACAGGTGCGCGATTTGTGGAGTCCTTAGAATTCGGCATTTCGTCTAACGATGATCAGAGCAGGTACATTGATAACCTGCTATTGACAAGGCCGATCACTTACTACAAACATAGCCAACCATTGGTTGAGCGAAACCTACAAGTAAAAATTAGAATTTTAGGCTGTGATACCAATGAAACGAATGCACTTGATTCCGCAGTGCGTCAATGTTGCTTCCACCTGACTCACATACAGAGTAGCTACAGGTGATGTCGGCTCAGCAGTAAGACGATGCAATTGCGAGTTTGTCACAAGTTCCGAAGTCGTGAAAGTAGCCAAATAGAACATAGATGCATGGAGAAATTCATGTCAATCCCTCAACACTGCCTCTATCAGCATAGCCTAAGGCCAATTCTCATATGGAATGTAGTGAACTGTGTGTTTGCTAGGTAATGTAAGGATTGCAACAGGTCAAGTACGTCTGCCCGACGGACCATGAATTCTTACTTTTAGCAGGTGAATTGCGCACATACATGTTCGTAAAAGCAAGCAACACTGTGTTGCTAAAATCAAGAGACATCTGTTGTGTCAGTGCGACGTATGCGGTAAATGTCGAAGATTTGTTGTGTATCCGTACTGATATCCATCTTATAATGGATCCCTCTATGTGCAGAGTGCATCATAGTCTTTTCGAAAGTGAAGTTTACGGTTGGTAGTAGTTCTACGAAGTTGTAACTGAATATGCAGGCATGTGGCGAAATATGCCTGTGGTATAGAAGGGTCCGATCGCGATCGACTAAGACATTTACCGTCATAAAACGGCCGCTGATTGCAAAGGGCAAAGAGAACCCATTTTAGCTTCGCTTATCCTCAGTTGACGACGATTACAGAAAGTGATCGTTTTGACCAATGCACCAGAATAAGCGGTGGGTGAATGTACACATTTAGGGAAACGTGATTCCGACTTTCTTGATTAGCACACAATGTCAGTAGACTTGGCCATCTAGGAACACCTTGCTTCATTGATGTTGCTACTTAGTGTTCGGCTTTATGCGGTTCACGCCTATGCGTTGATGGGTAATACATGGGCCACAATGCGATGCAGTGTCCGTGGTTAGACTGCATGCATGCTGCATTTAACACAAAAAACAGCGCAGTGAATACAAAAGTTCACTTCTCAAATGAGACGACGAAATGAGGTATTTGGTGGGCCGATGAATGCCTGAATGAGTGAGAGCTAGAGGACCAATTTCCAAACGAGTGTTCCAGCTTCTGCATTGTAGGACCCGAGCAGATTGGACTGTTGATTGTGTTTTTGTACCCACAAACTAAACGTTGGAGCCATGTGCTTACCAGAGCAGAATGCCACAAAATTCTTAAATCCCAAAAGCCTCTGTTATGACCGTTCCTTACCACCACTCGAATGAAGTGATCTGCATTCCAACCCTCCTCCCATCCCCGTGTATTTACTACTCTCCCTTGATGGCTGCGCTCATGATTTGTCCACTCATGCAGATTTCATCCTGTCGCCCCAAACGATGTCATCTGACAGCGTAGCACAATCAGGAAACGTAGTTTGCTGCGTGTACCGACTTGATGACGACCATTCCTCATCAGACCCACACGGTGCTTTGCAATACACAGTAGCAATTACTACACTGCATGATGGTTTTGATGGGAGCGATGTCTTGCAGGAAGGTGCAGGAAGTATTGTGATGCGCATTTGATTGCTGCATTGATTATGCATTGAGATTACTTAGTGCTTAGCCTACTCAGGTGCCATAGTTTGTTGGAATATTCTACGTTCCAAGTTTCACGGCAGGTGCTACCGAGAGTGACTGCATTACAAGGAAATGATGCGGTGGCTCACCCATGCCTGCTAGCACTTACACTCCCTTTTTAGCTCCCTTAAACTCTCACCACCCCTTCATCAGCTATTGCACTAATGTGTCACTTTCTCACCCCTCTTCCACGATGGCAACACGGGCTTGAAAAATTCGCCACTTCGCTGCAAATTGACCCAGATCTCTTCGCTTCCCTTAGGGTTGCATATGCAAGCCGATCAGTATTCACATGCCCCAACATACTCGAATGATTAAGTTGTAGCTGGGAAAGATACTGCTTTGATACATTCTCCTGGTACTTGTCCACACCGAGCATTCACATGGCAAATTACGTGCTCTTATTTGACTATCTTCCTTTCGTAACTAGCCCTGTCCACATTTCCATCAAACGGATGTGCAGATGGATAAACAGATGCACAAATGTATGTGGGTGGTGCTGGGGTCAGTCCAAAACCGTGCATTTTACACCCAGGAGAGTGTACTGCGGTGGTGACACTGCGTCGAGAGGAGTGACAAGTTGGTCTCATTGCAAATGAATGGCGCGATCGCTGAAAACAGTAGTAGTGAACTTTGACTCAGCCTCTTAGACCCCGTCGCATTTTCAGATTTGGCATCGACACCGAGCAGAACGAAGGAGAATGACTTCTACCCACTGCCAACAACCCAGTTCTGTAGTCTGCAGGAAAGCCATTAACAGTGGAAGTCACATAAGCCATTGACAATCAGAAATAGTATTGTTTTGCAGTTCCCTCAGCGTACCTGTACAAAGGTAGCGGTGGTGCACGTTCTCGAGAACTCCTCCATTTCTCTTCTAACTGAACGGAATCTGGGTGGATACGACTGGACTGCTATGAAATGAGAACAAAGCTGCACTGATGACCAGACGCGGAATCCATTCTTCACAGAACCGCGTCAAATCTTGCCCTTCCTTCCATTCACCGACATTTGAGCTCGTATTCCTACGTCTGGCTATAAACACGTGTGGTATGAAGCACGTTACTCTGTCCACAAATCCAAATGCTAGACACGAATAGCGAGTGTGTGCTTCCTTCTGACACCTATGAATTGGTGGTGGTTATAGTGGCATCTGGTCGAGGAGAGCGCCAAGCACGACGCTCAAAAGAGGAGGAGGGGACTATGCAATACAATTTTGTGCATCTTCATGTCAACCACTGTGCCATTCTTGGGTTGGCTACCACCTGAACCACGACGGTAGCCCTAATCCTTTCTGCGTTTGGAATACATACATATTCAGCTCAACTATCATGGCCTTTTTCGTTTTAAGAGATGTACCAGAACGCTGCACTGGTACGTTCAGAACAGAAACTAACAATTAGGTCGCTAGTAGTGCGAGCCCAGTCTCGAGTACATAACACTGCTCTACATTTCAATGCTGCATTTGACACAATGTTGTTCCCTTTCTGATTGAATGAGCACTTCAATACCGAGATGTCGCATACATTTGCCTTTTTGCCAAAGCTGTAAAATATGTGTTTAAATTGAACAGAGCTGGGCGGAATCTTCTTTGCCAAATATCCGGATGTACATGATCAAATAACTAAACTATTTTAACATATTGCAAAATCGGCAATTACAAATGAATTCGTTTTGTTTCACCCGTCTCTAGTGGTCAAGGTCAGGTCTCACATAATTTCATTCGCTGCAAGTTGACTGCATTGAGCATGAGGGCAGCGGTCGAAATCCAGTAAAAATTGGCCAAATATACGATTCTCGGAAAATCTACTTGCGTCCAAGTCGATGGTGCTAATTTTCAACTCTCCGTCCGACTCAGACTGCAGCTGAACTGGTAAGTTCAATTTTGGTGTACTGATGATCAACTTGAGAATTCCACGGTGACCTGCGTTCATCATTCGCGCCTAAGGCGAATTCTATTTTCTATGCTGCAACACAATTCAAAGCTGCTGTAGCGCATTCGTTTTTTGTGTTCACGAGCCTGATTGAGGTGGTTGTTGCGCTAATTCATTGGAAGCAAATTTGCAATGAAGCCTACATGGTTCTGTGCTTCACCCGTCTATAATGGTCAAGGTCAGGGCTTACATAATTTCGTTCGCTGATAGGTGGCTGGATCAAGCATGCGGACTGTCTGCAGGCTGGCTACTAAAGGGTGGCGGTGGAAATCCAGCACAATAGTTGGTTGAGATATGTG
The DNA here is from genome assembly GCA_036345935.2 of Taenia hydatigena. Lineage (NCBI taxonomy): Eukaryota > Metazoa > Platyhelminthes > Cestoda > Cyclophyllidea > Taeniidae > Taenia > Taenia hydatigena. The sequence continues at coordinate 14,746,841 of JADWOT020000004.1, forward strand.
ATTCTCGGGAAACTTCACCTCCGTTCAAGTCGATTCTGTCGATTTTCAGCTCTACGTCTGACTCACATGTCAGGCGCACCGGTGAGTTCAATCCTCGTGTACTGACGGTCAACTCGAGAATTCCACAGCAGTCTGTGTTCATCCCTGAGGCTGGAAGCATAACCAGTTCTAAATGCTGCAACACCAATCAAGGCTGTTATGCTGAATTTGCCATGGTGGCAACGAAATCAATCGAGGCGATCCTAGCGTAAGTCCTTTAAATGAGCAACAAACATTCATCCCTCTCTTTCAAAACCAACACAGCATTTAACTTCTGACACAGTTCCACTTTTGCAGCTGTAAAACAGATATTACGTGGCGAATGACGAATTTCTGCAATTCAATGCAATTGTCCTAATCGTCTTCACACATGCCGATTCGAATAACTGTGAGTTAGTGAGGCTTACACTCATCAGATTACGTCCCACAGTGCTGAGACACGCTTGATCGAGACGGTTCTAGCCCCATGCAATATTGCAATATTCCATACCCTGCTTCGTCATCTATCCTATTTCGTCTATCAATCTATCGACTTCTTTTGTCTAAAATTTCCGAGCGCTTGGTTGCGAATTCTGCAGTGTTTTGTGAGCGCTTTGCACCAACCACCTGAAAAATGTATGCATGAGCTTGGGCCTTGATCTGCTCGGTCATTACCGTTTTAGCGACCTCTCACCTCTCAAATCACACCTGCTGATGCACCACCAAAGTTTAGAGACGAGTACAGAATTTCATTTTAACAACTAACCTGCTGTGATCGAAAATTTGACACATAACGTCTAACTTGTCCACCACTGCCAAAAGTGCTATTTTAGATCTATGGTAAAATCCTATCCTTTGCTTTATTTCCTGTGTTCAAGGAGGCTATGACTTAGGACGACAGCAATGTGAGACTCAACTAGGCAACTTCCTCCTAAGAGCGTACGAATTCGGAGATAGCCTTGTTACCGTAAGTTACAGCTCAAATGCGGCACCACCGAATGCAGGACTATAGGAGCACGGACACTGTGCTCACTTATGGTTTTGGAGGAAACCGACGACCATTCTGTGAGTATGCTGTCGCTCGTTCACCTCCTTTTCAATGAGAGGTACCAATTGCAGTCGCAGGGTTGGAGTGAATGGCTCACAGCTTCCACCTGCAAGCAAACATTTGCCTGGACGTCGATATCGCCGCTGGGGCTGAGGTGAGCCAATCACTTCAGTGTTTGAGTGCATAAGAGCATTTTCACACACTTCTACTTTGCATTTTTTGGTCTACGGGCCTATGCATAGGCACACACACACACACACACACACTTGGGAGATCCCACACATTCTTTACACACACACACAACACGTGAATGTGGATGAAGCAACGCACGTGAATGTGTGTGCAGAGCCATTTCTCTACTTGCTGTCTAGGGAGGAGTCCTGTCGTAGAACTCGAAATCGCCATTTCTCCGGCACTATGCGAGCATGCGTGGGTAGCTGTGCTCATCCAATGCTATTTTAATTCCTCCACACTGACAGCAGTTTTGCAATACGTCCATGTGCATATGACTCAGGTGAATACAAATTGGAGCATTGAGTAGCAGACGAAGTGCGAGCAAAATGCGAAAACAGAAAAGGCGCAAACAGCCCACTCACCTGCTAATTTTTACTGAGAATAAAGCCCACTGCGTGGAAGAGGATGCTCTTCAATCCACTTGATGCCCAGTCGCAGGGTCACCACTAAGCGTCAAATCAAACGCCTACACTTGAAATGTGTTCCCTCACCTCTTCCAATTTATTCGGCTTACACGAACACACTCACCCTCCTGGCAGGCAAAATAGCAAGTCCGACAGTATTCTTTTCTGGATGCACCCTTTCTTCACTCACTGCCATTGTTTACGCTGTTCACTCACAGTCGAGGTGCACACACCTTGTGTACTTGGAGTGGCATCCAGCGAATATACGCAACAACCCACCTCAGCATTCACATCGACTCATTGTAAAGACTTACAGGCCTCACTCGTTGGCACATCACGGCGGACTCCCACCTACTCTAGATCGGACTGGACTCCTCGATGCCTTTCCATTCGTGCTTTCTAGGTGTCCTCACTCCACGCGTCACAAAAGTTCTTCCAAATGACATCCTTATGTGCTTGCACCTGTGGATTCGCGACTAGTAGGCAAGTTCTTGCGTCGCCTGTGCATATTGTGCATTAGTGTCTCTGATTGCGGGGAATAATATCACAACACACACAGACGCATGCACACACATCTACGATGGATGGGTTTACTTTGTGTTGCTGGCTTATTCATTAATGGCAGTGTGATATACCTTCTTCAATGCCACGTGGTACGTCACTTGAGGTCAGATGAGTGGAAAGCGGTGCGTCACGTAAGTGGAGGGGTTGAGTGAGGGAGGGACGACGAAATGTTTGTCGACTCGCGTGACATCGCGGATCTCGATTCTTCCCAAGTTGGTCGACTCACCGCTTCCCTTTCTGACGTCTAGTGACGCACTATGTGGTAGCGTGGAAGGCAAATCTTCATGCCGCGAGCAAGTACTCAAGCGAATGCGAAGCAGAGCTCAAGCTGAACACTTCTACGTTGATGCAAACGCCTGCTTGCTGTGTTTCGCCTGGCCCAGAATGCACTTGACCCTCGCAGGGCGAGCAAGTTGGGAGATGGTATGACTTTGTCGGTGCCATGCTTGATTGCACCAATGCAAGCTGACTCACTTGCATGACTGTCTACCCTAATTACCAGCTGGCCTTCTCATATGCTCGTAATGCCTAAAGGCCATTGACGGCGCATCTGTGCGAATCGCACATCACATCCAGGCAGCTGTGATTATCTCTTGATGTTAATTTTACTCAATGCGTTTTAGAGATTTTGTAATCCGTGCAACGAAAATAGCATAACGGTGCACGGACCTTACCAGACGAATGTGTTTCTGATGCAAACGAACATTTCACTCTTGTTGTGGAAATCAGACGCTCGTCCTCTTTGCTCTCCAACCATTTCTGGCCGAAAAAATTGCTCATCACATTGCACCTTGATCTCCTTTTTCCTGCTCTTATCAATCCGAATTCAATATGAATTAAATGACTGAGTCCGCTTTCAGTTACTGTGTTCTGCTTTGCTTTGCACTGCAATTTGGAATGTTAGGACTGCAGCGAGCTTGTGAGAAAATGATGCCATCATCAGCTCATCTCCGCAAAACATCTCAATTTAAGCCCAAGTGCCACATAAACCGGGTAGCCGTGGCAAGCATAACGAAGCTACCTTCGCTTTACCCAAAAAGGCTTCGGTAAACAAAGCGTATATTGCTTGCTTCAGATTTGTGTTAGGAACTTGAGATTGAACGCCAGCGCGAGAAGTGGTAGTGGTGGGCGATGCGTCTTTGAGTGCTTGGGTGGCGTCGAGTGTTAGTGTCTACTGGATGAAAGCAGACAATCCTGATTAAAGTGACTCGTTCAGAACTTGCACCATTGAATTAAAACAATGTTTAAGGCTGATTCACATGTCATTTTTGGCAAACGTGTTCAAATAAGGGCGCGTCAGATGCTTCATGCATCGAAGACTTGAAGATATGAAGTCATGCAGATGTAGAGCAACCTCAAGTGCAGTACTTTTCTGACGAAGAGGTATAAGAGGAGCTATCAGCACTCTGCTTCGCGAATTTGCTTTGGACACATGCTTGACTTAGGCCTAAGTAGTAAAATGTGATTTGGAAAATAAGGAGACAAGAGAACACATCACATGCGTTGCACTGGCATGAAAGGCATGGAAGCTGACATCAGTAATTCATTTGGCAAGCTTGGGGCAGTCGCGCATGCACCCACAATGTTCTGCAAAGAGGCCTCAATAGGACCGCATTTTAGCTCGAATTTACAAGCATTTGCACGTTTTCCTCTGCGAGGCTTCTGGATGTGGCGGAGTTCGTAATGCCTTTCGGCACAACGGAAGAATTGACCGCTTTCCTATGCTTGCATTTCTTGTGCAACTCTTTCTACACATGACATGCTCATTAGAGCAAGAATTGAGCAGGAAACGAGTTGCACTGTTTACCTCACAACTTGGGAGGAACGTGCGTCGGCACATCCAACCGTGAGCCTACGTCGATACACCTCCCCCGACCGCGAACTCAAACGTTGTGCCGCGAGCACGATGCCGTCACTGCACTGCACGACGGAGCACAGCCAACACTGCTTGGTGGATGGATGGGTACGATGTTAACACATTCGTCGATGGTGGTGTTGGCTGGCTGCAATGCTGGCAACCTTGGCACAACTGCGGTGCGGTGCAATCCTCTGAGATACATCATATGTCGAAACTTGAAATGAACTGAATTGTGCAACTTGGGAGGCCATAGACGGAACCCATATCTTGGACAGTTTCTTCATTGTTTAATTAGTTGCTTATCTCAAAGCTCTAGAATGGATGCAGCAAACCCACTCGCCTGTCGCAGGTGAGCCAAAATCACCTCGTGTTAAGTCGCCCTCAAGCAAGACAGCTTGGCGACGGAATGTGATGAGGAAAATGCTTATCAGCACCTAGTTTGAATGCAAAGCATGGTTGTACTGAACGTGTAACCAGTCCATCAATCCCACCTTATCCTTGCACACTTTGACTCGACAAACAGACTTCAAATTATTGCAAGGATCCTACACTTGATATCATTCTGAATGCACTGCCATTCACCATACCCGACTCATCATGACACCGCATCTACCCTCGCTATAACGTAACGCGCATCAGACATCCGCCATTTAGCCGACTTGGTTCCATTGGGCTTACTTCTAAATTTTGTCGGTGCTGTTCACAATGCCATCACAGCAACCAATCCGCCATTCATACTTTGAATCTGTACTCGAAAACTCTCCCTAAAGTACCCAACGGCCTGTCATCATTTGCAAACGAAGCATTCAAATTCAGCGGATTTACAAGGAGATTGAATTAAACCCACCTCTGCTGGGATCACCTTTGTCATTCACAAGCTGCTGCAATTCGCACACCTGCAGTTAGGACATGCATAACCCTTGCGTTTCTTTGATCAAAATTTGTGATGCATATCCTTTCCTGCTATGCTACCTGTCTGTATTTGTTCGGGGGCGTAGAATATAGCAAAGAAGAGCAGTTGGAATAAATCACACGACGAGGTCGGTGGTGTCGTTGTACGGCCTACTATGGTATTTAAATAGCGTGTGATTTATGGAGTCTTCATTTTCAGCAATTTGACTGAGAATGATCAGATGAGGTACGCAGAAGTCCTACCAAGACAGATTGGTTGCCATGAACATGGCTGACTATTGATTGAGTGATCTCAGAGCATAGAAATAAGAAATTTAAGCTGCAATACCAATGAAATGAATACATGTGATCTCGTAGCGCGTGGATTTAGCATTCACCCGGCTAACACGCAGAGCAGTCACAAGTGATGTCGGCGCAGTAATTTAATGGTGCGATTGCCAGACTTCCTCAGACTTTGAAGTCGTGAGGGTGGCCTATTTAAACACGGATGAAAGTATGTCACAATTCTAGCATCTGGGAAGCTACTTCTATGAAGTTGAATTGGCACTTGGCAATGATATCACTCACGCATATCCACGCACAGCAATTAAATTGGGTATTAATTTTCATCTGATAGTGTCATAGACTCCGAAAGTGCAGATTTATTACGACGAGAAGAAATAGAAGTGGAAGTGCATTAGCGTAATGGCAAATACGCGTCCGCCTTGCAAAGTTAATGCTTTTCAATATCTACTGGCTAATCCCGCCTCCACTACACTTCATATGCTACTCAATACGCCGTTTCGAACTCACGCAGTTCATGTGCTTAGTCATCCCTCCTCCCACATGGACGTATCGCACGCTCGCTTTCAGTGTGGAGGGTTTCAATTACCTCACGAGGCACACAGCTCTACACAGAGAAATGACGATTTCAATTTTATGCGCAGTGTGTTGAAATGGTCTGATGCACTCAAATACGGAGAAGTTGTGAGACCGTGTTAGTCTACCCGATGTACAGACGGCTCTTGTGATGACTGCTTCTAAATTAGCTGAAGATTTTAGCTTGCCTCGACATGACAATACTTGACCATCTTGACCAACTACGTGTCAACACGTCGTATTTGGTTGTGTGAAGGCCTTTCAGAATGTCGTGACGATTTCCTTTTCTGGCATACAAGTGGGTCATTTGCGCTTTACTTCCTCATTTGTTACCTACTTTCCGTAGGAATTGGATGAGCATTCGAAAACTTGCCTTCCAGTTTGAAAGGCACGGATGAGTGAACGCTTCACACCGGTCTTTCCTCAACTCCAAGACGGCATGATAAGGAGGCCTGCAGACGCATCTCATTTAAGATGCCATATTGTGAAATTTCATCTAGGGTTGTAAAGCTACTAAAATTATAAAAGGCGTAGAAACAATTGAGCTTTAACTTGACTCTTGCAACCCTCATGTGTCAAGGCAGCGCTCAGCCTGTAGCGGCCGTGCACCGCTACTACAACTGGCCACGACTTGTTGCTTGCACAGGCAGTGCTGGCGGTGGCTTCGGTTGCGGCGTTCGGCGTAACTGGTCGAACTGCAGTAAACTCAATGGGGATCTTCTAGTAGAGGCAGCGCAAGTGTTAATTTTGAACGGAAGCCAAGCTCCGTCGTCGGTGATTTGGGCACAGAGGTGGGAGGAAAGGCACCGTCTGTGAGTAGCGGTGTCTATTCCACCCTTCATTTTCTTCTCCCATACGAGAACATAATTCCGTCCCCGGAGGTGCTGAGGAGCGGTACAAATATGCAGATGGGGATTGTTACCAGACTGATCATGCGTTTTGTGCTACGCATCGTCTAGGCTAGTGTAGATCTGTTCATTTAAAGGCTTCCTTGCCTTTGCTGCCAAACAGGTTGATGTCCTCATTACCCATAACCGCTCTTGTCAGTGAGAGTGTATTCCATTCTTTAAATTGTCGAATATTAGCATTATTGTGGCCTCTGATGAAGGACCTCGCACCGTCAAGTACACCCCTGTTGTTGTTTCTAGAGGGCGCTATTGTGAAGGACATAGATATTGTCTATACTTCCTTTGGAAATGAAGTTACATGTTTAAAATTTGAAGTAGCAAAAGTAGGTTGTTTTGGTCTATTCATATCTTGGCACTTGCCCGCTACTGCTGCATTAACACCTTGACCATTTGTTGATCAGCATTCATCCTCTTTTGCTGTCGCTTGATACCGCCAGTGTCGCAGTCAGATTGGTTGAGGTGATACTTACGTCATTCCTGAAGCAGGTCTGACTTTGTAAGAACACACTTGTGGGCAAAAGAATGGGGTGCTTATGTTACTTTCGAAAGCATCAAACATCTATTGGAAAGGAACTTAGCATTTTCTGTCTTCTTCTCCGAAGCATGGCACTTGCAGTGAAGATCAGTGACACTCTCAAATCGTGTCTTAGCACAAATTTGAATTCCATTCGCTATGGAACAACTTACTAGCTCATGTTTACAATTACTAACCGATTCAGGTTCGCGTAAGAAATGATCTGAATTACAGATGGCCTCAATTCTATTCATTGGCTACGATTCTTGTCCTTCGCTTTGCAGATATTTTCTGCTTTATGTCGCTTGAATATTAGGGAGTGGAACTGAGGGTGCGAGGATTGCAGCCAGGAAGGAACTGCCTTACTGGACACTGAGTAGCAAGACATGAGAGGACGAGTAAATTTCGTGTTAGCATAGAGGCCACATCACCGTTTACTAATGCATTTAAACAGTTTGTTTTGACTTCCAACAACTTACTCGAATACGCGTAAAACAAGGTGAAGGTGATGCCGCTGTGTTTGTAGCATTGGGCCACTCGAATAGTGCCATGCTCATTTCTTGTCTCGGGTCTGTCACCACACAAAAAGGATTGCAGTGATTGAATAACTTACTTCCCAGGACGCATAAATAGCAATTGTGATTGATGTGGTCAAGGACAGTCTCGTTGTGAATCTCGGAGGCTTTGAATGGTTTGGTCATTTGCTGCAATTCGAGTGTACGCCAATGCCTACGTCGAGGGGATGACGCCTGCCAAGTAGCAATATTGGCAGGTGTAGGGATGGAGCTGGAGATCTGTGTAGTGTAGTGCAGTGTGGCGATTGAAGACATCCTTGACGAATTGACGGGGCGTATCGGTATAGAAGAAGAAGATGTGCTGCTAACTTGCATAAGGTGTTATAGGCCAGAGGCTTAGAACGGTGCCTAAATGCACCAAGATTCAAAGGATTCTTTCGCTTTACTGATATCGTTGTTGAAATGGGTATTTTGTGTTTATGCATCTTTGTTTCTGATGACTTCATGATATGGAACATTGTCGAACTCACCACTCGCGAGAACTCACTAAACGTGGAAGTACGCAATGAGCTGACAGGAATGCACTCCTCTGCTAAAGCCGCCAACACTGGCAAATCGACCACGTTCAGCAGCATTTGAGGCGCTTCTTCGTCTGTTGAGGAGTCACAGTGGTGAATCTGAACCCTCAGTTGCCACTGCAATGTGGGTACCAGAAGAGGTCCACCTGTTAAGTGAAACTCAAATGCGTAATCGTTTCAATTTAAAATTCGGACAGAAATGGACACTTAACATTCATGGGCATATTATTTGTTACGAAACTATAAGGAAGCAATCTAAAAATAAATATAGTGACTAAAAAGATGAAATACGGAAGGCTAAATTGTACGGCTGCCTTTTGATGTTAGTCAGTGGCGCATTCACGTGTCCAGTGAACTTAGAAGTGGGTTATGCGCTTGAAACTCAGTGGAAAGGTTGGGGAAGCAAGAGTACAGAGGCAACGGGGTGAGGTAGGGGTGTGAGACTACGAGTGCTTGAAGATGGGCTGTGCTTCTGCCGCCGCACTGGATCATGTGATTCCTCCTAAAGGCCAAACAAACCATGCCGCTAAATCGAACATGTGTGCAAACACAGTGGATTGGTGAGCTAGTAACAGAATTGATGTGACCGAACAAAGATGCCACTGAGATGAGGTTCCAAATTTGTGAGTGATGACGATCCTATATAGTGGGTTTGTGGCTGAGCATTGTTTTGGTGTTCTGTGATGTGAGGTTATTGGTCTCTACTCATGATGTATTAGTAGTGCTCACTGCCTGATAGGTGCAGCCTGTAGGTCAGCAACAACAGGCAACGCTAGAGGAGCTGGGTCGGCTGCGTAAGACTTTGCCGGTGCTGGTGCCTCCGATGCGTGTGGAGCTGTCGTGGGCGCGGCTGCAACTGCATGCTGTTCGGGTGGCGGTCAAGTCACTTGCCTGTGACAGTGGTGGTGGCGACGGTGGCGGCCGCGATGGTTATGTGGATGTTGGAATGCGTGAGGGACTGCGCGCTGTGGGTGGTAGACAACCGGTGGAACACCACATCCTTGCTGTACTCATGTAAGCATCTCCTCTAATTTCACTTGATGAGTGTGGATGACAAAACCATCAATGGATCTGCTGGCATCCATTTGCTCGGTCTGAAATTTTGTAGCAATCATTCATCCACCCAGTCTCCTTTCGTCAATGTCACTGCATTAAACCCCTCCCCCCTCATTCATCGGTCCTGATTGCGGTTGTCTACCAAGTTTGTTTCCGCTCACTTACAATTTATTAATGATTTTATTGGTTCATTCTTATTTCTAATCCTTACCCTAATAGTACGTGTGCATCCACACATTCCTAACGCATCCATCCTCACCATCATTCAGTCGTCTGTGAAACACTCATCTAGCAGGCGGGATCGTGCATTCATTCCTTTATACAGCCAGAGCTGACTGTAGCTATTGGAGTGCATTTTGGGACCATTCATCTACCGTGTCCGAAATGATGCTTTGCTCCAATTCACTGGTTCTTCAGTGTCGGACCTCTTAAAGAGTGTAGTATATGTCAATGCTTTTATGATAACTTTGTTGCTATTTTATCCCACAGACGCATGGAGGAGAGGAGGATTTACTACACATACACGGTGACATTGATGTGGGTGGCTCATCATCCACCTGGTACTGATGGGGGAGAGGGAGCCATTTCGTCGATCACGTCGCGAATATTGACGTGGGTGTACAGATGTCCCTTCAGAGTCATCGTATGTCACCACACAGTCTAATCTATTGCTGATTAGGTTCATTTGAGCGGACGAGCGTCAAGTGTTATGTGTGGCAACACAGTAGCTACTCATGCAGTTTCCTTCTGTGTAGATTGTGCCCCTACGTGCAGACTCGGTCACCAATGTCGAGGTGTATTGTCTTCAGACAGGTAGTATTGAAGGCATTGGTAGCAATGTTAGTGATGGTGGTGGTGTTGGTGGGGGATGCCTCAACGGATCGTTACCAGCCTTCAGGTCAGCGAACACAGGTGATGGGAAAAGCCGACACCTTGTTTATAGGAAAATCGTGTCTCATCTCATCGGCGAAGAAGTGCGGGAGGTTCCTCATCGCTGCTGTCAGGTAGGAGAAGAAAGCACTAGTTTTCAAAACCAAAGTCGGAAGTAGATCTGTCTGCCGATGAGCAGAATACATATTTGGATAGCGTTTTGTTGGGCAATCCAAAAGGGCTAAACTTATTGCATTGTCTGTGAATTTCCATAGGAAAATAGTGGCAGCGGTTAATTGTGGAGAGATTCCATGATTTGGGCGTGTCTAGCAGAGCGAGGTCAATGGGTCGGCAATAATACCGTAGAACCTAACTTGCCAGCAGTGTGTTTTGTAAAACCTCTCCTCTCCTTCTTAGTGCACCAAATTATTGTCTCAGTGCAGGTGGATTGCAGTCCCTCGTCAAATCATAGCAGTGGTGGTGGGGTGGTGTTGGCACTGGTAAATGGCAGTGTTGCCGCCACTCAGCCAACGCAGGAACTTCTCCATAAGACATTTGGCCGAGAAATAGCCCTGTTGGTGTAGGAAGGGATGAGGCACTGGCGACACAGACGGTATGACCAGACAGGTGGATGTTCATGGTGTAGTGGTTGGAGAGGGGGAAGAACCACAAACATGCAGACGGTCACCAGTAAACCGATTTCGGCGTGTTGAATTTCCGTGCGAGGGTTTAGAGTCCCTATTTACAGTGCGCACACAACACAGAGGGTTATCTTGATTCGATTACTCAGAAGTCGTTTCCTTCCCCCTGGTAACGGCTGTGAGTGCGTGAGTGTGAGTGAGTGAGTGAGAGGAGTGTGTGAGGTAGTTCGAATCACACTACCGGATTGTTAAGTCATCAAATGTGAGATGCGACATTGGATGGGAGGCGAGTCATAGGCCTACAATATTGTCGCATTGCCAAGCTACTAGTCTACGGAGAAGAGGCTAGTCGGAACCCAATTGTTAATCCTACATATGACTTCTGCCATTGCCAAAGCACACACCCACATCATAAGAACCATGGGGTATTCTAACCATGGGGCTTGTGATGCCTCAGGATATGCTTCACTGGATAGGTGCATCTTTGACTGTAATTATCTTCACGTGGGACCAAAAGGTCACTGTTGTTTTGAGACGAGATGCTATGCAAGACCCTCTGGCGGCACAATACTCCATCCACCCACTGAGGGTGGCAGTGGAGAATCGTGTGGTTGGTGTAACTGACGGAGTTGGTAAAGGGAAATGCATCAGATAGTGGTGAGCATTTGCTCCAATGTTACCTCCTTTTTCCTGCTTGATTTGTTGGCCTGTACTCTTTCACCTGATCGGCAGAGTGATCATGCGAAATCATATTGTGATTAGATAAATGGCGATTTCCTGCAGCAAGAGTAGGTAGTTAACGACTTCACGGTGGTTAATTTCCTTCCAAATTGTTTGCAGTCACTTGAGCTGCACGGACTCGGAAGTGGAGGTGGAGTAGCGAATAGAAGTGCTGAATGGAGTGCTAGAGGTTCTTTTACACTGTGGGTCGGAACACTTTGCTCGTCTGGCATGGTATGACTCAACTCTCACCTTCACCCAACCCGTAACTGCTAGTGTCGCTTCGCGACTGAAGCTGCGGTAACTGCATCTCCTCTTCCCCCTTCCTTAATCGTGCAAATTTACTTGCATTTCAATCCCGTCATCACCATAGTTGTCTCCTCGACGACTGCGGCTGAATGTGGTGACACAAGTGTGCCTCGCACATTCACGCTCTAGTAGGCTAAGAATATTGAGTGCACGCAGCAGTGGGCTTGTTATTGCCTTCCTTAGCAGTGGTCCTGAGCCCACCGTCCAATCAGCCAAGTAGTCGAATTCATCGACGGTGCGCAGTGCAGCAAAGGATGCTCATTGTTGTCTTCTCGGATCAACTGGTTTCCGAGTCGGAGGAAGTCACTAGTAGATTTACAAATGGCCTGTGATTTGAAGAAATGCTTTGATTCATATGGATGGACAGAGGAGATAGGGTGTGTCACGCTCATCATGGCATGCGTTACCTGTCACTACGTTCGAAAACATTTAACTTGCTGGGTGAAGTATCATTTGTGGCGTACGGTGTTGCGCCCACGTCCGCATTACTAACAAATGACAAGAGGAATGCTACCAAGACATTGTCTCCTTTTATCTCCCCACAGTTTGTTGATTGCCTGGTTCTCGATGAATCGTTTTAATGTTTTAAACACAAAGCGAACAAAGACATTGCTTATCGTGCAGAGGAACACTATGCCTAACGTGGGCGTGGCTGATGACAGACGAGATTGCGCACCTGGTGAAGACTAAGCCTCACTCAACCACAGAACAATAAAGGCATGACGGTTGTAGCAAGTGCTCATTATTTAGGAAGGAGAGAGGGAAAAGCTCCTCGTCACCATTCCCACTCTGTCCCTCTTTCCGCGTGTTGCACTGGTGCTGGCAGCCTCCTGACCTCCGCGTTTACAGTCCTCACTAATGGGCGTTAGCCAACCCACTTGATCACATGGTGAGCAGATCATCAGGCGAGAAATAATGTGATGTGGGAGGATATTGCGAGAGTTCAATAATAGGAACCTTAATAGTCTCGACAGTTGACTGGCTAGCACAATGACATTAGCCAATGATGACAATGCGTAACGCGTCACAGTTGAGCATTACAGTACTGCACCTAAGAGGCAGGATAAATACCAAGCTGCAAGTCAACTTGTCGATGTTGGGAGTACGTTTGGAAGCCATTCATGCTGTTGTCATCGCCACTGCTGCTGCTTGCTGTATGTCTGCTGGGACTGCCAGCACCCTCAGAAGAGAAGGTGAAAGTGGCTGGCTTCAATGTGCAGGTGTTTGGTAGGAAGAAGTCGGAAGACCATGAAGTCATGGACATCCTCGGTAGGGTAGGTGGCGTCACCGTGTTGGTGTGTTAAGCGTCTCTAGATTATTAGCGGGTATGACGGTGTGTTTGTGCAGGAGATAAGAGACGCCTCGGGACATGCTTTTCCGAAGCTCGTGAACATTGTCAGCGCTGCCTCTGGGTGAGTAAGCCTTTGTGCATTTATGAGTTTTTGACCCTGCTCCCATATTGCGTCTACTGGCATAGGTTGGTTAGTAGTTCATCTAGTCTAGTATCACTTCGCGTCATAACCAAATGCATGGCTTTATACTGACTTGGGAGATATAGGGACGGCTATGGTACTCGGTGGCACTGCGTGGGTTACACAAGCCGCACATTGAGGAGACGAGAAAGCACATACATTACATTAGCATTGGAGGAGCAGGTGGGTGGTGTATGCCGTTGCATAGGGCGCATCCTCATTTCTGTCCTCGTCTGCGGGAGAGTACTTGGAGTTCATAGCCAAGCACCTTTATTCATAACTGCTGGATGTTGTTTTCAAATGGCATGACGAAATTAATTACCTCGGGGGTAGAACAAGTGCATAGGAAAGAGCACTAACGCCTTTAGAGTAAGGGGGTGCATTAGTGGTAAAGACTAGTTGGGTCTCACAAAACAATGGAAATGAGGAAGGAGTTGAATGAGGAAACTGGACACGGTCAAAATGAAGTTATGCTAACGTACACATAGACAGAGCTTGTAACGTGTTGCTTGTTTGATGTGGGTTTGATGCGAGGAAGACTTGGGAACCCCACCATTATGCCCTCATGTGTAGGCTGGATTCCGTAACATCACTTACCACGTCGAAGACACTTATTCTACCCCACTGCTATTATGCCTTCGCTTGTGAGAACGACGTGACAGGAAGGACTAGACACCCAACCCCACCCCACGGAGCCTGTCATAATCTCCACCTTTTTCACGTGACTCTGCTTCTACACCAGTACTCCTTACACTAGCGATCAACTTGTGCAATTACCAGCGCATCTCTCTCCCCTCCCTTCCTACCCCCATACAGTTTTCATACGTTGCGTAACTCTAGATCCAGTAGAATTGCCAAGAAATATCAGTGGCGTAACAGGTAGGTATTTTCTTCGATTGTATGGGGGTTCGGTATGTGCTTACAGCACCAATCACTTCCTCATGACTGTCGTCGTAGGTTGACTGAACTCGTCTCAATATGCCAATTCCAGGAACACACGTAAATCATTTGCAGGTTGTCTGCTTTATAGCCATTACCATAGTAGATGAACTGAAGTGGTTGGCCATTTTCGCCATTGGAGTCAAGGTTAAGCACAACCTGCCGTTGTCTTAGCAATAAACAGGGGAATGAATCCGTTCTTGACCACAATCTGTGCCATCGACAGTTCTGTTGGGTCGCTATATGCAGAGACCTCAACTTGGAAGCCATCAGAGGTTGATTTGAGAGTGAGAGGAAGTCGCTAAACTGGAAGAAGGCACTGAGCAGCATGCACAGACTGTCGCCTGCCGAAGCCCATGCGCGCCCACTGGCAATCATTCAAGTCTTGAGTGCTCCAGCTCTCAGTCTTCTCCCATGTATTAGTTGATTGCAGTGCTGTGAATACTATCGGTAGTCGTACCATCCACCGAGTGTGCTCGCCTAGTAGACGTGTTGCTTACATCAGGATTGTGCTCGAACTCGTAACTGCGATTGAATGGGCACGGGTGTTATCTGTAGCCGACTTCGACATAATGGTCTGCATGCACCACTCCTCTCCATTTCGCTTGGAATAAAGCAAAGCATACTTTTCATTGCACAGCGTGATGTCTGGACTGCGTGTGGTACTGAGAGTGTGCTGTGATGACTGTGGTGACTGTCATATGATAGCTGGGAAGTGGGGGTGACGCTGAACTGAATGTGGTATGCCGCAATCCTCTGCCATCCATTCCGATATAGCTGACATTTTAGTTGTGCGCATTTCACCTTCGCAAATTAGGCATATAAGTGCAATGAGAAGGCTTATCAGATTCCTCCGTGGGCTAGAGAATGTGTGTTTTTCGGAGTGAATAGGCTGTAGTGCTGTTATCTGCATTAAATGGTGCGTCTTTTTAGAGCATCAACTGTCCCGTGCGCCCTGATGTATCGATAGGGGGTGGGAATGAACTGATTATAACGTCGTTTGATCTACTTCAGCGAATCCGTATCAAAGGAATCGCCCACGCTCTTGATGCTCCGGCGAATGGTTGGGGCCGATGCCTAAGTAAGGCGCTGCACTCACCGCCGCTCTGTCCACTTTTGCAGCTAATATTGGTGGCAGAGCTTACGGTGGAGACGTGCTCTTCTTGCCATAGGAAGATATGGCAACAAGGAGGCGCACGTTGGGGCCACTGCGAATTGAGAACGCATGAGATGTGAACAGAATGATTAGTCCCTCTCATCCACTAACTTCTAAGCTGTTATGGGGTGCTTAATAACCCCATTGAAGTACAGAATCAGGATCTCTCTTCCGATGCCGTCACCTTTTCGCCTTTAGTGCTCAAAATGGGAAGCTACACCCGAGAACGCTCTAATGATCGATGTGGTGTCTTTTGCGCTTATGCGTCTGTATTGCTGCCAGGCCTTCTGGATGCGATCTTTGATACCTTTCATCTGATAAGCGTGTGACGTCATGACTCAGCGCTTGGATGTCGTCGAGTTGAGTGGTGTTTTGTCAGCTGCAATAAAGACGTGACATTGACGTGACATGCCTACTGATCCACCCTTTAACTTTGCAGTGTGACATACCGAGGACTTATGGGACCACGGAAGGGAAGAAGCTCGTCCAAGGAACAGATTGGATTAATTTACAGGTAATTTATGCAACCGTTATCCTTACTGTGGATTCGAGTAACAAAGTGCATGGGAAAGCATCTTGACATTTGCCTGTTGACCGGCATTTTGATGCATGGTTTCTTGCAAGCCAACTAGTATTTTGAACATTCCTACATGCGTACATGTGCAAAGTGAGAGAAGCGCATGCTGTTTGAAGCAAGTGTTAGGCAGATGGTAACGTGTTTCGCAGATGTAGGCTCATTCTTCTCTACTCGGTACGAATTGGCAGGCATTTGGAGCCTCAAATGTTCGGTTTCAAATCGATGCCACCTAGCCTTGTTCCTTCATCACTTTGTCTGCCTACTTGGCCTCCGATGCACTCGCCTTGGCAATTCACAATGACCCCTGTTTCTTGTCTTTAGACCAGATAAAATTCAGTTTGTTGGCACTTTTCCGATGGTGACCAAATCGGCGGCATTCGAACGACCACCGGACTGTTTTGTCTTGATAATTAAAGAGGTGCGTCTACTTAATTGCTCATAATTTATTTTGATACAAGGGACGCCTTCACAAGGCTGGTGCAAGCAAATGCTGTTCTACAGGTCCGCTAGTATGCGTCCATGCTGAAGATGCCAGAGGTGATAATAGTAGGGCAGAAATGTGGATTGGCGATGGAGGGAAGGGCTGTGTGCTACTGACACGACCTGGAGGTCATGTCTCTGGGCGGAACTACAGTTGCAGAACCATATGCATTCTTTAAACCAGACTGATGGTACTACGCAGCCTCCTCCTCCTCCTCCTCCTCCTCCTCATCCTTCTGGTTTTGGGCCTCGTCTACGGCACTTGCCTTAGTCAACCCCTCGCCAGCAACCACGGCGTAGTCGCCGACGTAGGAAAGCACCGACGAATCTCTGCGTCAGTCATCGACTTCGTGCGCAACTAAGCCAGTATTTGACTACAGCGTCAGCAATTGCACTTAACAATTCCGTTGGATCTAGATTTCCTTTTGTTCGGGTGCTGCGTTGGAGGAGGGAGAATTGCGCTGGCCTAACAAAAGTGTCAATGAATAGGAGATGTGTTTAAAAAGTAGGTGGGAGGAGGACTTTACGTCCATTTCTCCCTGCCGCACTGTTCTCACTTTAGCGCTGCCCATCCATGCCTGGATGCAGGAGGTAACCCGTGCTCACCTCAGTGCCATCTTCTTAGAGAAGGTGCGGTAGACAACTGCGCAACGAGCTTATTGGAATGGCTCACAGCTGTGGCTAGCGTCGCGTTACTTGTCAATGGCATTGTTGCGGAAGAAGAGAGTGGGGGCATTTGGCGAGGATGGACGTCGTTACAGTTCTTGTGCTATCACAGCGCTTTCCATAAGGTGACCTGGACATGGGAATGGAGTCGTTAATGATAGGAAGACTGAGGCCGAACTTAAGCTCCGCCTTGAATAGAGGCACTTGAGGTATAGACCTCCCTACCACCCTGCGAAGAATTTGACTCTCCCGAAAGAATGCGAATGGATCAACCAATCCTCGAATGCTTGCACGCAAATAAGGAGACGAACACTGGTGTGGAGACGAAATTTGCAGATCGCGACAAGCTCTTCAGAGCCAATTGCGCACATATTTAAAACACAACTATTGTGCATTGGAGGAATAGGTAAAAATGAGCGGCTTTTTTTCTTGTAGACTGGTTTGAGGGTGGGAGTTTTGGCAGTCCACATCAGCCCGAAAAATGTCGAACTGGAAATGGAGGCCCTCTACAATGTTGCACCGGAGTGTCAGGCAGCCGCTGCCACTGAAGTAAGGCCATTTTCATGAGGATTCCGTTGAGCAGAATTTTGTTTGGCAGTCGCATCCCCTTTTCATCCATCTGAAGGCCCATGCGCTTTAGATGAATTGAGTTGGCGTCTATGGTAGCTTGGCTAATAAAGAGGTACTTATGGGGAATGCTGCAGCACCTGATGTGGTTGAGGTATCTCAGTCACGCGGAGTGCATGTGGCATAACTGCGCAAAAGAAGCAAGAGAATGTAAGCTGTGTAACCCCCAGGGGGGAGTTGAATTGCGGCGGAATAGAAGAGAGATCTCATCGTGATGAGAGTCCGTTGGTACAAAAATCAGCTACGCCGTAGAGACACTTGGAGAGCTGAGATTTTGTCCACGGTTTCTGTTTAATCTTCATAGGATTTGATCCTTCTGGGTGATATGAATGCCGACTGCAGCTACCTTTCCGCACGTGGTCGATATGGATTGCGCTTGCGAGCCGACCGCCAGTACAAATGGCTCATCAAAGATGGAACGGACACAACCGTAGCCAAGTCAAGCTGTGCCTATGACAGGTCGGTTTTGCTCCGATTGTGTGACATCTCTTTCTCTGGCCACATTTTCTACTCCTGAGTGTACTTTTAGCTTTGTCTTTTGACGAGTGTGCTAAGTTTGAAATAGCTCAAGTTGCGTAGATGTGATTAGTAACTTGCCTTAGCAACTAGGCCGTATTGAGCGTCATTCAACCGTGAGGAGCTTGCGAAACAACTGGTAAGTCTCCGTCCGCAAGGCAGTAGTTATTTCTGACGTGTTAGTTCTCCTGCCTTCACGCAGTGAAATAGCCTTTATTGGCCAAAGTTGAGTTGAGTGTAAGATTTGAAGACGAAGTCGAAGTAGGGTTACGCAAAGGAGGGTCTTGTGGTGCGTCCTCAAGAAGGTCATTCTTCTACCCACCCTTCTGTTGCCTTTTTCCCACCCATCCGTTTTTCCACATCAATACGCTTAATTCTTCACTCAGTGGTGTTGTCTGCGTTGCCTATCCAACGCCTTTGCATTTTCGTAATCGCTGCTGCTGCTGCTGTTACTGCCACAGTGATGACACAATGTCAATATGTGGGGTTAAAAATTACTGAGAACAGAGTGGACGAAATTTCGGATTTGAGCTGTGCTTTCTGCTTACGCCACCTCGCATGTTGGTGCGTTAGCTCTTGCGGACAGCGCAACGTCTCATTTTACTTCTCATCTGTGAGCAAAAGCCCCAACAAGAACATGACTTTTTATGGTAACCGAATACCGTATGACCTAGCACTCACCACTGCTTCCCATCAGTGCAACATGGGTGCCAAGTACGGAGGAGGGTAAGTTGTGTGGAGAAAGGGGTAAATAAGAGCGAGATGTGGGATCGAAATTGCTGCATAATGTCTGGGCAGTGGAGAAGCATGCGGCTCATTTGCTTGCTTCATTTCAGTCTATCAGACTTTATGTTATAGTCGCCCTCCGTTTCAAGTGGATGATTGCCTCTCTTCTCCACCTTTCGAGTAACCACTATCAGTTTGGGTCGCCGTCTTGGTTGATGCGATTTCGCAGATGAGATTGCCTTTTGGGTGTCATCTTATGTCAATATCTGTGCAGTGCATGCCCCTTGACTAGAACAAGTCTAGAGGACATCCTGCCACCGATGCTTTGAAATGACAGCACTGTTGTGCTGCATTTCCACGACAGCTGCATGCTTTCACGCGAAGCGCCTTGAGAAATGATGCTTGCGATGCGTGTTGGTAGCAAATTGTGGCCCTCCACTAGAAGAGGTCATGTTGGAAACTGTCGACGCTGCATTCTGAATGCTTTGCACTGCGCGTTTGGGTTCCCCAACCTACCAAGGCCATTTTGGTGATTCTTTGTTTGTTTCGGAAGATGGATCCTTTGGGAGAACGTTTGTGGTGTTCTGAAGTCGGCTGATTCTAATAAGTATGCTTTGATAGTGCAAGTCAATCGTACTCCAGTCGGCCAGGTTTGTGAGTTTGCGCTTAGCAACGGAGATATTTGGTTCTGGAGGTGGCTATGAGATGTTGTGATTCTTGGAGGCTTCCTTAGGGATGTGAGCAGATGGAATGCTAGGGCAGATTATTGACCATGTGGAGGGATGCAGGCCAGTGGCATGGACGGAGGTTATGCCACCTAGCGGAAGTGCAGAAGCTCGGGCCTAAATACCTCACAAAGCAAAGCCACAACCAACTACTAAAATGCTTCGAAACGAATTACTCCCCCTTCCAATGAGAGAGAGAGGGGAATAAATAGCAAATTGTTGGAGAAATGTGAGGGTGAGATGGCGCATGGACAAGCACGAACTGACTGCATTGTGTTTTGCAGGGTGATAGTGAAGGGCAGCGCACTGGCCAAACGAATTCACTCTGCCTCTCCTTACAAGTTCGATAAGGCCTATGGGCTACCACCAAGAGAGGTTAGTTGCTGAGTTGCCCTTTTCATCAACGCTTACTGCCATCTTGCATGCTTTGATGCAGCACTAAAGTTAATGCAGTTTTGTTGATGTTGACGCATTCTGCACGATTGAAATGCTAATACCATCCAGCTGTTCTCCCACTAACACGTGACACTGATGTCGATTTTGTTGTAGGCCAAGAGAGTAAGCGACCACTACCCAGTTGAGTTTGAAATTCATTGAATCGACGCGATGTCTGGTGTTGGCATTACGGACACAATGCCTACCAGTCATCGAACCACATCCACCATGTCTCCTACTTTCCTTCAAACTGATTTGCACTTTTGCACTGTTGACTCTTTGTTTGCCATTTGACATTGCGCCTAGATGCCATTATAGAACTGTGAAAATGCGAAGTTAGTTGGTGTGGCGGAGGGCGAAGGGGCGACACACTGCCACACTCTCAACTTCGTCCATATCAACCTCCTGTGTTTTCTCCTGATGATGATGACGACGACGACGACGACGATGGTGATTATGGTAATCCTAAAGGCTGCAATGGATGATACCAGTCTGTGCGTGTGCGGATAATTCAAGACAAATGATGACATGCGAAGGGGAACAGTGGAGTGGGAAGCAGGAGTGTGATAGAAACGGATGTGGTAGGACTAGAGCAAGGTGGGATTCCAGAGCGCGGGATGGTGTTTGGTTGTAGGTGCCTAGATTACACACATTACTCAAATTATGCCGACTTTCCAAGACCACCGGAAATCCGCTTTTGGTTGAGGTTTAGGTAGAACGACCCAGTGAAGGAATTTGTAAGGATCATTGAGACGGAAATGCATAATTCAAGTTGTTGTGCAGTTGTGCATCTGTGCAGTGCTGGATGGCCATCGTATTGTCTTTCCGACTGTCCTCTCGTAAAGTTCGTTTCGCTCGAATGCTCACGACCGCAGGAATAAAAACATGACCGTGTGCGATGTCAAAGAAAATGCTAAAAGGGACCTCAAGCACATGGCTATCCCGTAGACATGGCACACTTTGCTGCGCCCCTCTTTTTGAAGCTTCATACGTCCAAATGCCGACATGACGTGGGCTAGTCTGCCCCACGAATCGAGTCGAAATCTGTAGCAAGGCAGAAGTAATCACCCGTCCGAGAAGATGGAGTGCTTTGATATTCCCTTATTCGCCTCATATCTTATTGGTTATGCAAAGCTTATGGTATTTATCATGGCCCTTGCATATTAGCAGTGGCCACGTAAGGTGTTTACACACAGTAAAATCGGACAGAGTGGATACATAGAGGGATAGAACGGTAGGCGATTGGGTCCAGCCTGCTTGCTTTGATGGGTAGAATTTGCTTTAATCTGCAACGAAGACAAATAAAAGACTAATGGTGTTTATGTCAGAGGACCAAATAAGCAAAGGAGTAATGTTAGCTCACAAGAATTGTAAGGCTGTATCTGCCTATCCCATTTATGCGGCCCTAATGCTTCGACTAATTGCCTTTTACCCCTAACTGCTTTACCTGCAATTTCAAAGTGACATGGTGAAGGAGTCTGTCAGCTTGCACCAAATTTGCACACCATCGTGGTGAGTACAACTTTAGGCTTCACTCTTCCAACTATTAAAGCACACATTTGGATTTTGATAGATTTTGTTTGAAATGAGTGGGGGGTTTAGCTTGCTCAACCTGAAAATACTTGTCTATCTCGACCGTCATTTTGGCAACCCTATGCATATTGTCGCGTAAGCTACTGTCAGAAGGTCTTACCTTTTTCCTTCTCTGGCATACGAGTAGATCGTTTCTGCTTTATTTCCTAATTTGTTGTCCATGTCCTAGTAGGAATAAAGTGGGAGGTAGAAAACTTACTTATCGATTCAATGCACATAATTCAGTAAAAAGGTCTACATTGATCGTTTCCCAACTATAAGTCGGTACAATACAAGGTCCGTTGATTGGTTTGAAGTAAAATGTCATACCGTTGAAATTCCATCATAGGTGTACGAACCATGGAGCTGTAAATTGCCTCTAGTGTAAAAGTACGTTTATAGTGAGCGTAAAATGGAGCTGAGAGTGTAGGGGTTGTTGGCGATTGGTGGCTGACTGGAGAAGGTGGGGTGATTGTGATCACTTCTGGTTGACTACCCCTTCCATCTAACGACTAAGCGCATCAAAACCACCAGTGCTAGGGGAGCGAAGATTGAAGACGATTCGCACGGCAGTGAGAAGTTGTTAGTTTTCAACGGAGGTGTAATCGCAGTCACGTAATCCATAGAAGAGAGGGCGTTCACCTCGAGGCTAGGCGGTGTCATACGGCGAGTCCTTATGATGTTATTCTGATAATCACGAAGATCTTTTCTTTTTTTCTTCCTACATATATCTACACTATATAGTTGTCTTTCCTTGCAGCTCTTTGCAGCAGCAGCAGCAGCAATACGGGCAGCCTCCATTTTTAGCACAGGCAATCAGCAGATATTTCGAGGTGACATGTCTATGTCGTTTGCATTAAGGATGATGGAGTAAAGTGTTTAAAATACTCATGCCGTGATCTCAGTCACTCAGATACATGGGGAAGCCTGGTATAAGCTCATTCATTCTATCACATTGACAACTAGGAGACGTATTGGCTACACGCGGCTTGTACTGCTAAAATTTAGGTAAGACATGCGAGCAAAAGGCCGATTTGAGGTGTCAGCAAGGTGTGTATAGTAAATCACTTTCCCATTTCGAGCATAAAATGCTAAAGCATTGTTCGTCATTTGGTTTTGGGGTCAAAATCATGCCTTAATCATCATGCACTGAATTCGCTTGCAAAGATTTCTTACGCTATTTACTATATTTGCTTGCGATGGTGCAGAATCGATACAAGAGAAGTGGGATTTAGGCACTGCACTTGTGAGTTTGCTGGATGCACCATGCAGAACTATTCCGATAAACGAGACGTCAGGTATTTTTCAACACCGGTGTTCGCAGACGTGAAGGCTGGCAAATATCTATTGAGGTACCGCCACCAACACCACCACCACCACCGCCTTCACGTCTGCGAACACCGGTGTTGAAAAATACCTGACGTCTCGTTTATCGGAATAGTTCTGCATGGTGCATCCAGCAAACTCACAAGTGCAGTGCCTAAATCCCACTTCTCTTGTATCGATTCTGCACCATCGCAAGCAAATATAGTAAATAGCGTAAGAAATCTTTGCAAGCGAATTCAGTGCATGGTGATTAAGGCATGATTTTGACCCCAAAACCAAATGACGAACAATGCTTTAGCATTTTATGCTCGAAATGGGAAAGTGATTTACTATACACACCTTGCTGACACCTCAAATCGGCCTTTTGCTCGCATGTCTTACCTAAATTTTAGCAGTACAAGCCGCGTGTAGCCAATACGTCTCCTAGTTGTCAATGTGATAGAATGAATGAGCTTATACCAGGCTTCCCCATGTATCTGAGTGACTGAGATCACGGCATGAGTATTTTAAACACTTTACTCCATCATCCTTAATGCAAACGACATAGACATGTCACCTCGAAATATCTGCTGATTGCCTGTGCTAAAAATGGAGGCTGCCCGTATTGCTGCTGCTGCTGCTGCAAAGAGCTGCAAGGAAAGACAACTATATAGTGTAGATATATGTAGGAAGAAAAAAAGAAAAGATCTTCGTGATTATCAGAATAACATCATAAGGACTCGCCGTATGACACCGCCTAGCCTCGAGGTGAACGCCCTCTCTTCTATGGATTACGTGACTGCGATTACACCTCCGTTGAAAACTAACAACTTCTCACTGCCGTGCGAATCGTCTTCAATCTTCGCTCCCCTAGCACTGGTGGTTTTGATGCGCTTAGTCGTTAGATGGAAGGGGTAGTCAACCAGAAGTGATCACAATCACCCCACCTTCTCCAGTCAGCCACCAATCGCCAACAACCCCTACACTCTCAGCTCCATTTTACGCTCACTATAAACGTACTTTTACACTAGAGGCAATTTACAGCTCCATGGTTCGTACACCTATGATGGAATTTCAACGGTATGACATTTTACTTCAAACCAATCAACGGACCTTGTATTGTACCGACTTATAGTTGGGAAACGATCAATGTAGACCTTCTTACTGAATTATGTGCATTGAATCGATAAGTAAGTTTTCTACCTCCCACTTTATTCCTACTAGGACATGGACAACAAATTAGGAAATAAAGCAGAAACGATCTACTCGTATGCCAGAGAAGGAAAAAGGTAAGACCTTCTGACAGTAGCTTACGCGACAATATGCATAGGGTTGCCAAAATGACGGTCGAGATAGACAAGTATTTTCAGGTTGAGCAAGCTAAACCCCCCACTCATTTCAAACAAAATCTATCAAAATCCAAATGTGTGCTTTAATAGTTGGAAGAGTGAAGCCTAAAGTTGTACTCACCACGATGGTGTGCAAATTTGGTGCAAGCTGACAGACTCCTTCACCATGTCACTTTGAAATTGCAGGTAAAGCAGTTAGGGGTAAAAGGCAATTAGTCGAAGCATTAGGGCCGCATAAATGGGATAGGCAGATACAGCCTTACAATTCTTGTGAGCTAACATTACTCCTTTGCTTATTTGGTCCTCTGACATAAACACCATTAGTCTTTTATTTGTCTTCGTTGCAGATTAAAGCAAATTCTACCCATCAAAGCAAGCAGGCTGGACCCAATCGCCTACCGTTCTATCCCTCTATGTATCCACTCTGTCCGATTTTACTGTGTGTAAACACCTTACGTGGCCACTGCTAATATGCAAGGGCCATGATAAATACCATAAGCTTTGCATAACCAATAAGATATGAGGCGAATAAGGGAATATCAAAGCACTCCATCTTCTCGGACGGGTGATTACTTCTGCCTTGCTACAGATTTCGACTCGATTCGTGGGGCAGACTAGCCCACGTCATGTCGGCATTTGGACGTATGAAGCTTCAAAAAGAGGGGCGCAGCAAAGTGTGCCATGTCTACGGGATAGCCATGTGCTTGAGGTCCCTTTTAGCATTTTCTTTGACATCGCACACGGTCATGTTTTTATTCCTGCGGTCGTGAGCATTCGAGCGAAACGAACTTTACGAGAGGACAGTCGGAAAGACAATACGATGGCCATCCAGCACTGCACAGATGCACAACTGCACAACAACTTGAATTATGCATTTCCGTCTCAATGATCCTTACAAATTCCTTCACTGGGTCGTTCTACCTAAACCTCAACCAAAAGCGGATTTCCGGTGGTCTTGGAAAGTCGGCATAATTTGAGTAATGTGTGTAATCTAGGCACCTACAACCAAACACCATCCCGCGCTCTGGAATCCCACCTTGCTCTAGTCCTACCACATCCGTTTCTATCACACTCCTGCTTCCCACTCCACTGTTCCCCTTCGCATGTCATCATTTGTCTTGAATTATCCGCACACGCACAGACTGGTATCATCTATTGCAGCCTTTAGGATTACCATAATCACCATCGTCGTCGTCGTCGTCGTCATCATCATCAGGAGAAAACACAGGAGGTTGATATGGACGAAGTTGAGAGTGTGGCAGTGTGTCGCCCCTTCGCCCTCCGCCACACCAACTAACTTCGCATTTTCACAGTTCTATAATGGCATCTAGGCGCAATGTCAAATGGCAAACAAAGAGTCAACAGTGCAAAAGTGCAAATCAGTTTGAAGGAAAGTAGGAGACATGGTGGATGTGGTTCGATGACTGGTAGGCATTGTGTCCGTAATGCCAACACCAGACATCGCGTCGATTCAATGAATTTCAAACTCAACTGGGTAGTGGTCGCTTACTCTCTTGGCCTACAACAAAATCGACATCAGTGTCACGTGTTAGTGGGAGAACAGCTGGATGGTATTAGCATTTCAATCGTGCAGAATGCGTCAACATCAACAAAACTGCATTAACTTTAATGCTGCATCAAAGCATGCAAGATGGCAGTAAGCGTTGATGAAAAGGGCAACTCAGCAACTAACCTCTCTTGGTGGTAGCCCATAGGCCTTATCGAACTTGTAAGGAGAGGCAGAGGGAATCCGCTTGGCCAGTGCGCTGCCCTTCACTATCACCCTGCAAAACACAATGCAGTCAGTTCGTGCTTGTCCATGCGCCATCTCACCCTCACATTTCTCCAACAATTTGCTATTTATTCCCCTCTCTCTCATTGGAAGGGGGAGTGATTCGTTTCGAAGCATTTTAGTAGTTGGTTGTGGCTTTGCTTTGTGAGGTATTTAGGTCCGAGCTTCTGCACTTCCGCTAGGTGGCATAACCTCCGTCCATGCCACTGGCCTGCATCCCTCCACATGGTCAATAATCTGCCCTAGCATTCCATCTGCTCACATCCCTAAGGAAGCCTCCAAGAATCACAACATCTCATAGCCACCTCCAGAACCAAATATCTCCGTTGCTAAGCGCAAACTCACAAACCTGGCCGACTGGAGTACGATTGACTTGCACTATCAAAGCATACTTATTAGAATCAGCCGACTTCAGAACACCACAAACGCTCTCCCAAAGGATTCATCTTCCGAAACAAACAAAGAATCACCGAAATGGCCTTGGTAGGTTGGGGAACCCAAACGCGCAGTGCAAAGCATTCAGAATGCAGCGTCGACAGTTTCCAACATGACCTCTTCTAGTGGAGGGCCACAATTTGCTACCAACACGCATCGCAAGCATCATTTCTCAAGGCGCTTCGCGTGAAAGCATGCAGCTGTCGTGGAAATGCAGCACAACAGTGCTGTCATTTCAAAGCATTGGTGGCAGGATGTCCTCTAGACTTGTTCTAGTCAAAGGGCATGCACTGCACAGATATTGACATAAGATGACACCCAAAAGGCAATCTCATCTGCGAAATCGCATCAACCAAGACGGCGACCCAAACTGATAGTGGTTACTCGAAAGGTGGAGAAGAGAGGCAATCATCCACTTGAAACGGAGGGCGACTATAACATAAAGTCTGATAGACTGAAATGAAGCAAGCAAATGAGCCGCATGCTTCTCCACTGCCCAGACATTATGCAGCAATTTCGATCCCACATCTCGCTCTTATTTACCCCTTTCTCCACACAACTTACCCTCCTCCGTACTTGGCACCCATGTTGCACTGATGGGAAGCAGTGGTGAGTGCTAGGTCATACGGTATTCGGTTACCATAAAAAGTCATGTTCTTGTTGGGGCTTTTGCTCACAGATGAGAAGTAAAATGAGACGTTGCGCTGTCCGCAAGAGCTAACGCACCAACATGCGAGGTGGCGTAAGCAGAAAGCACAGCTCAAATCCGAAATTTCGTCCACTCTGTTCTCAGTAATTTTTAACCCCACATATTGACATTGTGTCATCACTGTGGCAGTAACAGCAGCAGCAGCAGCGATTACGAAAATGCAAAGGCGTTGGATAGGCAACGCAGACAACACCACTGAGTGAAGAATTAAGCGTATTGATGTGGAAAAACGGATGGGTGGGAAAAAGGCAACAGAAGGGTGGGTAGAAGAATGACCTTCTTGAGGACGCACCACAAGACCCTCCTTTGCGTAACCCTACTTCGACTTCGTCTTCAAATCTTACACTCAACTCAACTTTGGCCAATAAAGGCTATTTCACTGCGTGAAGGCAGGAGAACTAACACGTCAGAAATAACTACTGCCTTGCGGACGGAGACTTACCAGTTGTTTCGCAAGCTCCTCACGGTTGAATGACGCTCAATACGGCCTAGTTGCTAAGGCAAGTTACTAATCACATCTACGCAACTTGAGCTATTTCAAACTTAGCACACTCGTCAAAAGACAAAGCTAAAAGTACACTCAGGAGTAGAAAATGTGGCCAGAGAAAGAGATGTCACACAATCGGAGCAAAACTGACCTGTCATAGGCACAGCTTGACTTGGCTACGGTTGTGTCCGTTCCATCTTTGATGAGCCATTTGTACTGGCGGTCGGCTCGCAAGCGCAATCCATATCGACCACGTGCGGAAAGGTAGCTGCAGTCGGCATTCATATCACCCAGAAGGATCAAATCCTATGAAGATTAAACAGAAACCGTGGACAAAA